>JAGKTI010003482.1:492-11705 GCA_018397915.1 Birgus latro
TATATATATATATATATAGCCAGACGCCTCAATCCCGCACGGGGTGGCCACAAACAAATCGCCTCCATTTTGCTCTGTCCCCCGAAATTTCACTACCCCGCTCCCAACTCACACCTCCCTCTCCCATGTACCTCTCCACTCCATCCCTCCATCTCATCCTTGGCCTCCCCCTCCCTCTCACCCCCTCCACCTCACTCACATACACTCTCCTCATCAGTCTTTCACTCACCATCCTCTCCACATGCCCAAACCACCTTAACATGTTTCTCCTAACGCTTCCTATCACATCCACAACCACACCACAACGCTCCTTCACTTCCTCATTTGTTAGTCTGTCTCTCCATGTGACTCCACACTCTCCTATCAAATAACTCATTTCCACTGCTCTCACTCTTGACTTCTGTCCTTCCAACAGGGTCCAAGCTTCACTTCCATATGTTAGAGTTGGTATCACAATACTGTCATGTAACAACTTTTTCATTTCCATGCTCACCTCCCCGTTTCTTAACACTGCTTTCAACGAACCAGCAACCTTCCTTCCCTGCTGCACCCTTTCAAGCACTTCACCCTCCAGACTTCCATCCTTACTCATCACACTACCCAAGTACTTAAATGCACTCACATTCTCCATATCCTCCCCATCCAAACTCACTGTACATTCACTGGCTTCACTTCTCTCGAAGACAATCACTTTACTCTTCCCTACATTCACCTTTAGATTCCGTTTCTTACACACACTCCCAAACTCATCTACCAAGCCTTCCAGTTCCCCTTCGTCTTCGCTCAACAACACAGTATCATCTATCTGCAAACAACAGTACAGGAAGTTTCCACACACTGCCCTCTTTCACTAGGGTTGCTCCAACATCCACTGCCCGACCTTGTATCTCTTTTATAACCCTATCCATGTACAGATTGAACAACCATGGAGACATAACACATCCTTGTTTCAATCCAACCTTCAAATGGAAAAATTCACTCAGTTTGCCATCCACACGCACTGCAGCCTTAGCACCCTCATACATACTCTTCACTGCCTTCAACAACTTCCCATCCACTCCATATATTCTTAATACTTTCCACAATCCTTGTCTATCCACCCTGTCATATGCTTTCTCCAGATCCATAAAGGCTGCATACAACTTCTTGCCCTTCTCTAGAAACTTTTCCACTAAGGATCAAAGAATGAATATCTGGTCTACACAACCTCTTCCCTTCCTAAAACCTCAATGTTCTTCTCCAACTAATTCCTCTATTATTTCCCTAACTCTATCAATAAGTATCCTACCATATACTTTTCCTATTACACTGAGAAGGCAAATGCCCCTATGATTACCACACACTGCTTTTTCCCCTTTTCCTTTGTACAGAGGAATAATTATACCAGACTTCCAATCCTCCGGGACTCTACCCTCCTCCCACACCAATCTGCACACCTTCCACATCCATTCTATTACTATCTCTCCCCGATGCTTCAGCATTTCACCACACACTCCATCAATTCCTGGGGCTTTCTCCATTTCAACTTTCAACATTGCTTCCACCACTTCCATCCTACTGAATTCCTCCTCTCTTCTCACAACCCTCCTTCTCCCCGCCATTCCCCATCCACTTATACTTGCATTTACTTTCATTCCCTATGTTCAAGTTCTCTCCACCTGCTCACTTTTTCTCTCTTCTCCACTAGTAATCTACTATTTTTATCTTTCACTCCACAACTAACTTCTTTGGCACCCTGTCTAACTCTCTTTACCTCTTTTCAAAACATTTTCTTACATTCCCTCCACTTTACACTCAAGTTTCTTCCAAATTCCTCATCCACTTTCTTCTTACTCTCTCTTACTAATCTTTTCACCTCTCTCCTCCTCTCTACATATGACTCTCTCTTCCGTCTCTCAACTTCTTCCACATCCATTTCTCATCCACTCATTATATGCTTTCTTCTTTTGTGCCACAGCCTCTCTCACCTCTTCATTCCACAAAGCTGTTCCCTGCACCCCATTTCGTCTTCTCTTCACCCCACACACCATCTCACATGCTGTGCAGATTTCTTCTGTGACTATCTTGCACACACCTTCCACGTCCCTCATCTTCTCCAATTCATATTTATCCCCAAACGTTCCTCCACTTCCCTCTTATATTCTGCCCTTTTCCCATCCTCTTGTAACCTTTCCACCATCCTTGTATGCACTACTTCCTCCTATCCTTCCCTTCTATTTCTCCACTTCATTTGGACTTGTATTCCATCGCCAAGTGGTGGTCAGAAAGTCCACTCCCCCAACCTCTACAATATATAGTCTTGCATCCAATACACACCTTCTCAACCTTTCATCCACACACTCATAATCAACCATTGCAATATATATATATATATATACTGTATATATAAAATTGTGGTTGGTGGGGGCATTCGCCATCCACTCGCTCTATGTTGTGCTGCTCTTGGGTGACTGCCCTTCCCTTCCTTTCATCCTTCCTCTTCTGTCTTTCTTTCCTTCATTCTTTCCTCTTCCTTCTGTCTACAGGTGACTCTACACTTAGTGACAAGCTAAATGGTTTCCTGTACACCAGGAAACCATTTACAGTACTATGCAGGCTGGGAATCATATGACCAAATTATGGTGCCTGGTGGGTTTGGTGGGCAATTTAGGTGCTCCAGTCAGACTAGGCCTGTGCAGATTTATATCCAAGGGGTGGTTAGGGTTTTATTGGTCACGTAATGCCACTAAGGGATGAGTTAGGCTGGTCACTCTCATCTTAAATGTGTCAGGACTATCTTGCCTAGCCTTGGGCTCCTAAGCTCCTCATGGGGCAACACTGGATTAGATGATGAATGGATGGATATATATATAAACAGAAGTGCTGTATTATCTTAAGTAAAAGCAAATCTCACCTTAAACGAAGTTCTAGGAACATCCACAATGACCCCTCTAGCAGGAACAGCACGTGGAAGATGTTTTCCCTCCTTTGGTATAATCCCATAGGTTTCTTCCAAATTAAGGTTATCGCACATGAGAAAGACCCACCGTCTGGCACAAGATAAAGTGCAATGCTTGCCAAAGTCTGGATGGTTCATCACATGCCACTGCCAGTGTGTGCGCATGAAAAACAGGTTATGAAACAAGAGAATAACATGGTTAAAATACTTATAAAATTTTCCACGTTTAAAAAAATATAAATGGTTCGGTACTTAAATACCAGTGCGTAGCTTAATGGATTATGACCTTTAGTGACTAGTGAATGCAATGCCACCTATTAGGTGAAATGTTAAATGGTTGGTCTTGTGTAGTGACGGGCACAAGAGATTTCAGTATTCAGCATCAGCTATATGTCTTTTTGAGTGATGAACTCATTATCACAGTAACACATCCAGCATCTACTCTAATAAATGACAAGTACCTTTACTGACAATGATTTAAGTAACATTACGGTACGATTAGCTTACCAGACAAGCCATATTAGGGTGGTAGTCAAGGCCACAGTGTGTTAACATTTCCTGTGATACTGAAATGGGGAGATACTGGCCTTGGAAGGTGCTGACATAGATGTGTTGAAACAGCAACTCAAGTGAGTAAATCTTGAAGTGATCATCAGCTAAAAAGAAAAAAAAAAGTATTGAACGAAAAAAATAATTACTGTATATTGTTTATCAGGCTACACAGCTCTATTAAGAGCTCACACAGACTGACTATTTAGTAACCAACATACAAACCAGCCATTCTACTTACTGTAGATATATATATACTGTACAGCTGTATCTAAATAAACACAACCCACGGCATATTTTGTATTTTGTTTTTGCTATCACCAGACAATTTTACTCGGTTCTGGTCAGACAAAATTAACTCAAGGGTTAGATATAGTGTTCAATATTCCCTTCATTAAGACACGTCTTAACCCAAGATAAACAATCATCTGGAGACAGCAAGAATGAAATTAAGAATGCATCACTGGAGTGAAGTGGTTAAAAAACACACAAAACTGATAGATACTGTGCAAAAAATTATGGAACCAAACAAATAAGCAATATCACAGAAATGTTTTAGATCACTGTTCTGAAGAACAGTTCAAAGGCTTTATCATCATCATCATCTGGACCTCCTTTCCCACCCTAGGGCAGGGTGAGGAGTAGTAACGTCCAGACAGCCCAAATTTGCCCGATCCAATGGGCCACGCTTCCACTCACTCATCATTCAAGCCCCCAGAATCTTGGCTCTATCAGATACGCCAAAAACATTCACCACATTTTGTAGCTTCACACACACGTATCCGACAGAGTCAATCCGGATGCTGCCACGTTAAAAAGGGGCGCCAAAATCCCTGATCATGCACTTCTTCTCACAACATTCATCCAGCCAGCTCGATCTCTTGTCAGTTCCCTAGCCTCACTGACTTCCAAACCTCTCTTCCTTACACACTCATCCACCATATCTCTCCACCTTCTCCTTGGCCTACCTCACCTCCTCCCTCCTTCAAATTCGCTCAGATATACCTTTTTCACCACTCTATTGTTATCCATTCTCTCCACATGACCATACCATCCCAGTACACTCTCTTCAATTCTGGTGTCCACCGACTTTCTCACTCCACATCTTTCACGAATCACATTATTTCGTATCCTATCCACCCTCTGTACTCCACAAACATTTCTCAGCAGTCCCATCTCCACTGCTCTTACTCTTGACTTTTCATTTTCATGCCACACAATAGTCTCACATACATATGTTAAAGTTGGCACTAACACTCCTTCATGTATAAAAAAAAAAAAAAAAAAAAGCCAGCAGTACTAATATACTTTACCTCCAATGTAATTCAGAACTCCCTCTGCCTGTTTCATCTCCTCCTCCAGGGTATACAGTGGGGGTATCTTGTTTTTCTCCTGAAAAAGATGCACACCAGAATATTTGCAAGGTTTTTTGATAGGTTTTGAGATAAATTACTGAAAATATATTCAAAGTCTATATGCTTAAGTGGTCAAAAGTGGCTATTTTTTGCCATAATGACATGCTTTATTCATGCCACAATGTCACTGATTTTGCCAGCTTGATGTGAGCAATAAAAGAGATGACATCAGTGTTTGATTTTTTTTTTTTTTTTAATTACCTGTACAGTACTCAAATTTTTATGTTCTATGATTAGCTGAATTCAGAAAATGGGCTTTCAATGGGGGACTTTAGAGTGTTACATCATCCTCAACTCAGTCCTACACCAGTCCTTTGCTGATTATCATGCTTGTAATAGTCGTGGATTATTTTTATTCTCATGTTGAACCAAGAGACACAGTAGTGGCATATACCACTGAAAATCTAAACTCATATAATTTTATGATATACAATTGAGACGCACTACTCAACTGTCAGCACTTCACAACTTTCCCATGCATAAATTCTATGTGGTTTATTGGACACTGTACCTGATCTCATATATATTAAGGGCTGCTGGTTATTCGTTATTAACATCAATCTTTGTTCTGACAGTCCTTGTACTAACTGAAATTTAATATTTTGTAAATTTAAGCATTTAACATATTGCTCAGAGACTCATGCATGTGCATCAAAGGGACAGTCCTGAACAGGACAGCCATCGCTTGTTTGCCAAAGCACACTTCATTTACTATGACTGTACAAGAGCCGCACTCGTTCCGTCTGTCCTTAGCTAATATTTGAGAATGCGAACTATACTGAATTAAAGGAGTTACATGTGATACCTATAATCCAGAGGAAGCCAAATAAATTCAGGAACTGCTTACTTGCCTTCTTTGATATCCAGAGTCTTGAGTGTTGCGGCTGCACGAAAGAGTGTTAGTGCCAACTTTAACATAATTATGGATGTGAGACTACGGTGTGACATGAAAATGAAAAGTCAAGAGCGAGAGCAGTGGAGATGGGACTGCTGAGTGGAGTACAGAGAGTGGATAGGATACGAAATAATGTGATTTGTGAGAGATGTGGAGTGAGGAAGTCTGTGGACACCAGAATCGAAGAAAGTGTACCGAGATGGTATGGTCATGTGGAGAGAATGGATAACAACAGAGTGGTGAAAAAAGTATATCTAAGTGAATCTGAAGGAAAGAGGGGGCGAGGTAGGCCAAGGAGAAGGTGGAGGGATATGACGGACGAGTGTGTGAGCAAGAGAGGTATGGAAGTCAGTGAGGCTAGGGGACTGTCATGAGATCGAGCTGGCTGGATGAATGTTGTGAGAAGTGCATGATCAGAGATTTGGCACCCCTTTCAAAAGTGACAGCAATGGGATTGACTCTATCGGATACATTTATGTGAAGCTATAGAATGTGGTGAATGTTTTTGGCATATCAGATAAAGCCAGGAATCCAGGAGACTTGAATGATGAGTGAATGGAAGCATGGCCCATTGGACTGGGCAAACTTGGGCTACTCCTCACCCTGCCATAGGGTGGGAATGGGGGTCCAGATGATGATGATGATGATGATGATATCCATGTTGTATCCTAGTAATGTCAACATTTTTTTTTTTTATACAGTAAAACCTCACTATAACAGACGAATTGGGGCCCAAGCCATTCTGAAAAAGGCGATATTCTGATAAAAGCAACATCTGGACTTCCCCCCTGCTAACCCTGACTTTTCCAGTACATCAGACATTAGTCCAGGTCACACCAATGGTTTTCAAATTCTTTTCACTACCATTGCAGTACTGTACATTCACTACAATAATCAAATGGTATAATATATATATAATACTGTACTGTACTCTGACAAACATGTCTTTTATTTACCTAACTGTGGTGAACATGATTCAAGTGGTCAAGCAGTCTGGACTGCTTCTGACTTTATCGGACTTTTTCTGATAGTATTAAAAATCTAGTCCGGTAGCTCTCGATTCCAATAAAGCAAATTCCAGTCTATTGAAGTCTGTTATATTGAGATTTTACTGTACAGACATTTATGTTTATTTATTTTTTCTTAAGTTTTATCTTTCTATTAGCAGTTGCACAATTGCGAGGAATTTATGATTTGCACAAAAACATGAAAGGTGTGCCAAGTTTTACTTGTATAAAGCCTATCATTTAACAGACATCTCGACTAAAAGTCGCCACCTAAACGTCTATAAAAAAATAAAATTCTAAATCTAAGAAAATACATGTACTGTATATTGTTTAATATCAACAGTTTGCATCACTTGTAACATAAGGATATTACTATGTAACAAAGAAAGGAGTTGTACCAAGTCTCCACTGCCATTTGGAATATAATGGTCCTATCATATATATTCCTTTCTTCCTTCAATTTATATTCATTCCTTCCTTCAATTTAGGACGGGATGGTAAAATAAATCACACAGGATGTAAGAGATTACCTTTATCATTCTTTTTTCTGCACCTGCCCTCCTGTCTTCCTATTTCTCTCATCTGTCCTGTCACTTTTTATTCTCTTCTTTCCTTTTCAGGTGGCTTTACACTAAGTGACAAGCCTAACGATTTCCTGTAGGCCACGAAACTATTTACAACGCTGGGTAGTAACCATAGAATCAAAAACGTATGTGCTCCCTACATGTCAACAAGTGGGTTGGCGGAGGGTTAGTGTCACTCCCCGTAAAATAACTAACTCAAAGACAAATGGCCACCCCCTTACGGGATTACAGCGTCTGGCTATAGATCGATGGATAGATAAAAGAGATGATGATCAGAAGACCATATCTGAGCCTCTGATTGAGAAAATGATATCAGGAACCTAACTCTTTCAGTCCAATGATATACCTTTAGTTATATTCTTGCTACAACCATATGATTTTACTCTATTCAGAAGTTCCTTATACTGAAGAGGGTTAATGAAGGCTCCATCATCATCCAGTTCAGTGTTCTCAGAGAGAACAAAATCTTCAGGAAAAAGAATAAAATGTCACCAGAGTGAAGGAAGTAGTTTATCAAGCTCATAAAGCAGCTCACACTCTAGACTAACTTGTAATTTTGTCTTTTTTTATTTTTCCTCATATGAATCTGGGTGCATCATAAGACTCAAACAAATATTGGACTTCAAAGCCTTGATCATTGGCCACAACAGTCCTAGACAATCCATAAGCATATTCGCCTGCATCGTGAGCTACTGAAAATGAGCTATGCTTTATCCTATCATGCGGACGGTTGCCTATGAAGTGTGGAAACAGATTTCAAGTGGCAGTATTTAATCAATATTAAACTTCAGGACACTACAGCAATGACAAGCATCAGTAACACCCTATTCTTACTCGGAAATATGAAACTACTGCAGACATGAAAGCCAACTCCACTGAACTCATTACAGTATTAATATAATGAATTGACTGGGTGTAAGGGATTGCTGGATGAAAGACCAATTTAGTATCAGCAAAACAGTCAGTCAAAAGTATTCATTCGTGGGTGTGATATTTTTTATCACTGAGTACTTTATCGACTTGAATGGTCTATATGGTACTGCCAACTCTCTTCAATTTACCCAGACATATACGATGGTCACCACAGTTACGTTACTTTTTCGCCCCAACAACCAAGCTCGCCTGCTAGGTAGCAGACGACACTCTTAACGTTCCCCACTGGCAACTACATATCAGTTAGTTCCAACTTTCATGTACCCTATTCAATACATTACAAAAGTTGGATGGTATCAGTGAAAAGAACTGTATTTCAGGTTATGATAGCTCAACATGCAGTAGTAACCCCTGGGGGTAGGGTTTTTTTTCAAGAATTCTCCCCCAGTATCCCTGCTTGTCGTAAGAGGCGACTAAAAGGGTTGGTAGTGGGTTAGTGCCCCACCCCGTAAAAACAACTAACTTGTAGGAGGAGGCTGTAGCACGGGCCGAACAGGGTAGTACTCCCGGGGGGAATGGAATGCTGGTGATAGGGAGAGCTGGAGTTCCTTTCACTAGCTACCTAATCATCCTCCTTTGCTGACCTTTTCAGTGTGACAGTACCATGGAGAGTAGACCAGCATACTCTCCCAAACATTTCCTCTAACTATCATATGCACTACACCACAGGCACTTTACATATCACACAACGTACCCCACTACGTTACAGGGGTTGACGCCAGCAAGGGCATGCGGCCAGAAAACTTTGCCCCCACTACCTAGTGGCGGACTTTCGGGGGGAGGCTTGACAGGGGTTCTGCCGGCATAGATCACCTGGGGCGAGATGGGGCTCGAACCTGTGCTAGAGGGTACAGGGCATTGCAGTTCCCAGGCTGCCGCTTCCGCTCAATAGAGAAGGGCACGAACCTGGGAGTAGCGCCCCAGGAGGCTGCCCTATCAGTGGGTGTATAATGGCAGGGCAGTTGCAGTGCCAAGCCGCGCTTGGAGGGTGTCCCTGCATGTGTCCTGGCAGGGAGCCCCGAGGCCCCTACCACAGCCACTAGTAAGCTGGTGGGCTAGGGGTCCCAGATCCAGTGCCTGGACCTAGGACTGTGCAATGGGCTGGGCCATTGGAATGTTTCCCCCCTTTATCTTACCGACTATGAACTACAAAAACAAGCACCAAAGCAAGACTGAGGACAGCAAATCACCCAGGGGGTTTAGGGTGGGCTCGTGCAATGTGGGAAGTTTGAGGGGAAGAGCGGGGGAAGTTGTTGAGGCATTTAGTAGGAGGTGGGTGGATGTGGCTTGTTTGCAGGAAGTCCGGTACAGGGGTGGATCAGCCAGAAAGACTGCTGGGAAGGATTGCTACTATAAGCTGTTTTGACAGGGGGGAACTGACGGATATGGGGGTGTGGGTGTGTTGGTTGCGGAGAAATGGGTGGAGTATGTTATGAATGTCATGAGAGTAAGTGACAGGATAATAGTAGTGAAAATTTTGATCGGACGGGTGATGATTTCAGTTATATCAGCATATGCTCCACAGGTGGGATTGGATGACGCAGAGAAGGATAGATTTTGGGATGATTTAATACGTGTAGTGGGTGGTATGGGTGATGATGAGGTAGTGGTTCTGGGAGGGGATTTAAATGGTCATGTTGGTGAAGCAGCACAAGGTTATGAAGGAGTCCATGGAGGATGTGCATATGGTGTGAGGAATGCGGAAGGGGAAAGAATACTCGAGTTTGGGGAGGCTATGGACATGATTGTGTGCAACACACATTTTAGAAAAAGAGTGAGTAGATTGATTACGTACGAGTCCGGGGGAAATAGTAGTCAGATAGATTATTTTCTGGTCAGGAGGGTTGATAGGAGATTAGTGAGAGATGTTAAAGTTATAGGAAGCGAGGAGTGTGTGCAGCAGCACAAACTGTTGATTTGTGACATGGTGCTTAAGGAACGAATGATGAGAAGGAGGACATATGTACCTAGGAGGAAAATATGGAAGCTGGGAAACCAATCAGTAAGGGATGCCTTTTATAGTGAGATGAGGAGAGTGGTGGCTGAACAGGAAGCCATAGATAGAGACGTTAATGAACAGTATAGAGCCCTTAAGAACAACCTCTTGAGAGTTACCGATGCAATATGCGGTTGGACAAGAGGCCCACCAAGACATAAAGTAACTTGGTGGTGGGATGAGGGTGTAGAAGCTGCAGTTAAGGAGAAAAGAAGGCTTTTTCGGGAATGGAAGAAGCGTGGTAACAGGGAGGAGTACTTGGCTGCCAAGCGCAGGGCTAGAGGAGAGGGAAACAGGGCGAAGTCTGAGTCACAGAGACTTTTACTTGATAATCTAAATCATGAAGGAAGGAAAAATATGGTTTTTAGGGTGGCAAATCAGGTGAAGAGAGATAATCGGGTCATTGAAGGCGAGCAGTGTGTGAAGAATGATGAAGGAAGGGTAGTGGTGAACAGTGAGGATATTAAAGATGCATGGAGAGAGCATTATAGCCAGTTGTTGAATGAGGAGTTTGATTGGGATAGGGAAGGTGAGCCAGCTGATCCGGTGTTTGGGCCTTGGCCTTTGATTGACGCTGCTACTGTGAGTGAGGCAATAGGCAGGATGCGGGTGGGGAAGGCGGCAGGTGTGTCTGGGTTGACTGCTGAAATGTTGAAGGCCTCAGGAGATATTGGGGTGAGGTTAGTCACTGACCTGATAAATATGATTATATATGAGTGTGTGGTCCCAGATGATTGGCTGAAGAGTGTAATTGTAAATGTGTACAAAGGGAAGGGTGATGCCCTGGAAAGGGGAAATTACAGAGGTATAAAGCTCTTAGATCAGATAATGAAAGTAATGGAGAGAGTTCTAGAAGGTATGATTAGAGAAAGAGTGAATATCAATGAGATGCAGTT
>JAGKTI010003482.1:15584-57265 GCA_018397915.1 Birgus latro
GATTATATATGAGTGTGTTGTCCCAGATGATTGGCTGAAGAGTGTAATTGTAAATGTGTACAAAGGGAAGGGTGATGCCCTGGAAAGGGGAAATTACAGAGGTATAAAGCTCCTAGATCAGATAATGAAAGTAATGGAGAGAGTTCTAGAAGGTATGATTAGAGAAAGAGTGAATATCAATGAGATGCAGTTTGGGTTTATGCCAGGCAGGGGGACCACTGATGCCATATTCATTGTTCGACAGCTTCAGGAAAAATATATTGGCAAGAAAAGGGAATTGTATTTTGTTTTTGTTGATTTGGAAAAGGCCTTTGACAGAGTCCCTAGAGAGGTGGTGAAGTGGGCAATGAGAAAGCTAGGGTTGGAAGAGTGGCTGGTTAGGGTGGTTATGGCCATGTACGTGGGTGCTCACACTCAGGTAAGGGTGAATGGAGCTTTGAGTGATGAGTTTCCCGTGAATGTTGGTGTGCATCAGGGGTCAGTTTTGAGTCCCTTGTTGTTTATCATGGTGCTTGAAGCCCTCTCACGTGACTTCAGAGAGGGACTCCCATGGGAGATGTTGTATGCTGATGATTTGGTGTTGATTGCTGAGAATGAAGGGGAGGCTGAGGAAAGATTTAAGAAGTGGAGAGATGGTATGGGGCACAAGGGCTTAAGGGTAAATGCAGATAAAACAAAAGTGATGATATCTAGGGTTGGTGGCGGTACAATCAGAGGAGAGGGAGAGTGGCCATGTGCAGTTTGCCACATGGGTGTGGGAAGTAATTCCATCTTGTGCAGTGTTTGTGATAAGTGGGTGCACAAGAGATGTAGTGGTATTAGAGGTAGACTGCGAGATAATGCTGATTTCATGTGTGCGGTGTGTCGGGGAGAGCAGGTGGAGATTGTTAGGCGTGAGAGGGTTGAACTTGCAGGTGAGTCTCTTGAGTGTGTGGAGGAGTTTTGTTATTTGGGAGACATGTTATGTGCCGGAGGTGGGGCTGGAGTTAGCTCGGTTGCTAGAGTGAGAAGTGGTTGGAAGAAGTTCAGGGAGCTGTTGCCTCTCCTGACATTGAGAGGACTCTCCTTACGTGCTAAGGGGTCTTTGTATGCAGCATGTGTTAGGAGTGTGATGCTGTATGGTAGTGAGACCTGGGCAGTAAAGGAAGAAGATATTCGCAGGTTTAAACGTACAGAAATGACAATGATTAGGTGGATGTGCAGTGCGTCCCTGCGTGCAAGGCCTGGGGGGGCTGGGTTTACGATAGAAGAGTTGAGAGGTAGGATGGGACTGGAGTGTATTGGTGTTGTGATGAGGAGAGGTAGGCTGAGGTGGTTTGGACATGTGGAGAGGATGGGGGATGATAATTGGGTACAGAGGGTGAGAAGTGTTAATATTGGGGGAGGGGTTGGGAGGGGTAGACCGAGAAAGACATGGGACGAGGTCATTAAATGTGACTTAAGGGTTAAGGGACTGAATAGGGAGGCTGCCAGAGATCGAGCAGCGTGGAGAGCCGCCATTAGGTGACCAAGGCCGACACATGCAAGCATGTTGGAGCCTTCAAAAACGAAAACGAAAACGAAACACAGACAAATTCTGCAATGTAGTGTGCTTAGGTTTTGACAGAAATGAGTTTAAAAACTGAATTACAAGGGCTACTCTTCTTATTCATTCTTGGAAATGATCCAAGCTTGGGTAAGTATGACCATGAAAAATAACTGCTTAGGTACTGTAAAAGGATCAAAATGCAGTAAACCCTCCATATAGTGAACTAATTGGTACCATACCCTTGACATTAAAGCTTACAGTTCATTAAAGCTGAACACTGTGCTGTTTGGTAACATCCCATGCATCGTGGCTTTTTCCGAACAAGGATCAATAAATACAGAGCATCGTTTGGCCGTACACTCATTCACAATAACATACAGCTAGGTCTAAATGGCTCTTTTTCTCAATAAATGCTCTATTTACTAACTTATGTACTAACTTATGCTGTGTTCTACGGGATGTGCAGGAGTGTGTGTACGTGTGTGCACGTGCATGTGTGTGTGTAGGGACGCCACACTGGTCAGTGTTTCCCACACGTCCATTCTTTTACCAAACAAAATTCATTAAATGAACATAACATTCGGCCAGCTCATGGTGGTCACTAAAACTGAAATTCGTTAACACGTTACCTGCATTTTGGGCCACTGATGTACCACTTGCTGTGTTCTTTCCTAGTGTGTTGGTACACTGATGGTACAATAATAAGCAAAATTTTGTTTTCACTTTTCATGTATTTCACCTTCATGAATACTGACTGGGCAGATTTTTTGTTGTTGTTTCTGCAGTGGAAAACATACCAAACAGGATGATACATGATTAGAGAAATTCCTATTTATTAAGAAAATATATATCAAACTTCCAGCAGTGGCCACTATATTTCATTTACATGTCAAACAATACTGTTAACTGAAGGATAACCCTGTCTTGCAGAAACAGGGCCATGAGATGCAAATACACTTTTCTTGAAAAAAAAAAAAAAAAAAACAAGGAGTGTATTTACTAATGATGAATATTTACGATGTTTACTAGAAGAAAAAAACGAAACAACCACTCGTTTTGAACAATTCTACATTTACTTTCTTGGACTGTGGTAGGTAGGTGGAGGTGCTCACCATCCACTCACTCAATGAAGTGTTGCTTTGGTTGTTTGCCCTTTCCTCTCCTGTCTTTCTTTCCTCTTCCTTCTGCCTATGGGTAATTTTACACTCCCTCTGCTTTCATTCCTTCACTCTTTCCTTTTCCTTCTGCCTATGGGTGACTCTACACTGAATGACAAGCCAAATGGTTTCCTGAACACCAAAACCATTTACTATGCTGGGTAGTAACCATATAACCAAATTATGGCACCTGGTGGTTTAGTGGGTAATTAAGGCACTCCAATCCGACTGAGCCTGAGAAGGTTTATATACAAAGGGTGGTTGGGGTTTACTGCTCACATAATGCCAGTCAGGGATGAGTGAGGCTGGTCACTCTCATTTTAAATGTCATGACCAATTTGCCTAGCCCCGGGCTCCTACACTCCTCATGGGGGGGCAAAGGATTGGATGATGGATGGATGGATGGATAAAAAATAAAATAAATAAGTCCTGAACATTTCTGGTTAATATAAATTATAATTATAATTAATTATACATAATTTTAATTACTCTTACCTGGACGTTGCTGATTACCATCGTGGCTTTCAATGTACTCAGCTGTCATGATGCTTGGTGGTACGAAACACACACTACAGTGATGCAAAAACCTTCAGAAGGTTCATAAAGAGATTAAAAAGAGGAAGGAGGAAAAAGAAAAAAGATATAAGAAAATTTAGTGTTGGACCTTTGCTTTGGTTTCCAGCCACAGTACTGTACAGGGATACCACACTATACGATACTCTGGATTAGCGATGGGTAGAAATACCACCCTACCCTGATTATCGTAGGCCTACCCTCAGTTTTGTGATGGGTCCTGTAAGGCATTAGCCAGGGGTGATTGACAAAAATTTTGAATCACGCTTGTTCTGCAGCCAGCTGAGCCCACCCGCCAGGTGGCCTGCAGTCCTAATGGACCCAGGTTTGAATCTTGGCTGGGCAGGGAACAGTTTCACCCCTAAAGTACTAATAGGATCAATCGATCATTTCCCAGAATTTCACTAGATGCTGAATGTGATTGATAGAGGAGCCTTTGTAAAAAAACTGCAGACACTAGGCTTCGGCCCGATTATGACGTATATCAATAAAAACCAATGAGAACTAAGTCCTACCCATGGTGGGGGGGGGTGATTCCCCCACCACCCTCTCGCCACTTTCCTCTACCCCAATACCTGTTCCCTATCTGCGTCTCTCGCCTCTGACTGCCTCCTGTTCCCTCCCTCCCCCTCCCCCACCATCCTCCATCACACCACCAGGGTTCCCCTCCTTTCCCCTCCCTCCCTGTCTCCCTGGGGAGGGTTATATCCCCCCTACCCACCCTCCACACCCCTGTACTCCCACTCTGCCTTTCCTCTGTCTTGTGGTGTCTGTCTCCCACCTCTATACCCCCGTACCACCCCTCCAGGCCTCTCCCCACCCACCCTCAACCCCCCACCCCCTGTAGTATGCCATCCGCTTACCTCTCCTCCACCCCCTTCCACCTAGAGTATTATACATCATTGTTACTGTTCATGTTGTGTGTTTTCATTTAATACCAGATTATTGTTTGTGTAATTGCATACACTGATGCACGAAACATAAAATGGTATTTTTTCATGTTTTTTAAATTAATTTCCATGCTTTCTGCATGTTTTTTTGGGGGAAAAGTGTGTTACTGGCACAATTATGCACCTGCCAAAGGTTTTTTGCATATGCTTATCCTTTTGATGTATTTCTTTGTACTCTTTGTTTATCAAAGCGTATCATGTCACTCTCTCTGTGGTGAAGAGTTTCAGCTGAGTCTCGGGCAATCTCAGCTGTGATTAGCACCCTCTCCCTTGACCCCGCAACCCTTCCACCGTGCATATCAAATATTTTACAGTCTGTCCCAGGCTTTTCCTGGTAGGTTTGTCAAATTTTGCTGTATTTTTTATGTTGAAGTCTTTTGGAATACTTTTCCCAGTATTGCCATGCTAGTTCAAGACAATTTTACTTACTTCCAGCCTCCAAATTGCCCCGCTATCACTTGTGTGGGAGTGGGAAATCTTTTGCAGTTATTGTGGCTCCCCTCAGGGCTAATCCTCCCATGAGCTGACAATTTGTCCTATGCATTATTCTTCGTCCCACCCCCCGTTTCTACACTACCCACTTCGCTATCTGACATACGTATAGTGTGTATATATATATATATTCTTACATGCTTTCCATTTCAATATCATTGCATTTGCTATATTTTATATATGCCATGCGACCATAGTATATGGCCTGTGTCAATATTGCTGGCTATTTTTAGCCCGACTCTGGTGTCCCACTATTTTGCAATAATTGCTTGTATACTAAATTGCTGTTGTTTTCATGTCCTTTACAGTGAGTGAGAAACACCGACATAATCATTTTGCATTCAATTGAAAAAAAAAAAAAAAAAAAGAGCTGGAAAACTCTGAAGGGGGGGGTAGGGGGGGGAGGGGAGGAAAAGAGGGGAGGTGATGGGAGTGGGTGGGGAAGTCATTGGAGGGGAGGAATGAGATAGGGAGGGGTGGGAGCACACAGAAAACAGAGTTGCCCCACCTGGAAGGGTAACTTTTTTCAACTTGTGATGGGCTGTAGTTCATGAACCAGTTGGTCTAAAATGCTCTGGTTTGTGGCATAAGGCATGTAAATTCAAGCTCTAAACCTCGGGCATAAAACTTTTTACTTCTGTAAGAGTTGAAAAATTGGCTCCATATACAGTACAGGTTTTCAGGGAGTTCAGTCAATCGAATTGCGTATCCTAGGGGTTAAGGATCTGAATTTCATAAAAGAAGACTTTCCTGATCTACCAGACAACCTGCCGACATGTATAAGTACCCCCGCTAATACCAGTACACCAGTCCTATATGAGATGGCCCTAGCATGTACAGTACTGTATTCAATATAGGCAGTGGGTGTTGGTGCCAAAGTGGTGACATGTGGAGGTGAAGGAGGACTACTGGGCCTTGAGAGAGAGGCAACTGCCCCCGTGAAATAGGCCCTGAAGTCTTTGCTCAGAGTCGGAGTCAGACACACACACACACCCACACCCACACACACACAAAACAGTAAAGCTTGCACAGCTCCAGCACCCATTACTCACCCCGTGTGCACCCATGTCGTTCTTCTCCCACCACCCGCCACCAAGTGAGGATCTCTTGTATGCTCACCTACCCTGCATCGTGTTACATCACCAATATTACATAGGCCACTATCACAGTGCATCGTAACTGTGTCCCAGCAGTGCCAGTGAGTAGGGCAGTGATACTAACTGTGTGTGGTGTGTGATTTTGTGTTATTTTTGTGCTAAATATAAGGCACAGAATGTGGTGGGGCTTGTGATATTTTCTAACATATTTTTTATGATTGTCAGACTTCATCTGTTGGTTTTGGTGAATAATTAACTGGTTTTAGGCTTAGGTTAGCTTCTTTTAAAGCTGTTAGGCCATTAAGATTGGCTATAAACTTGTTTTTGGACTCATTTGGGTGGATTTACGACTTGACTGAGGAGGAATCCCAAGGCTCAAAACCGCATCCCTATACTTTAAATGTTAAATCTACCTCCACTATACGATACTCCACCTAGCTATGTTTATTTCCTTAACGTATCCCATCGTAAAACGGGGGTAGCCCTGTACCTAAATAGCCAAGTTCCACCTGGAACTTTGTGACAGAGAATGCAAAATGGTAAGAAACCAAAGAGCACAGAAGAGCCAAGTAGGGGTGAGGGGAGACTATGCTACCTTGGCCAAAGTAGTACACCACATCAGCAGTCCACCAGTGGCCCAACAATCAATATGAGAAGAAAATATCAGGATACCACGTGTTGGGCCACAACTGAAGCACCACTTTTATGATGCTATATCCCTCACTGGGACTCGGTGAAGCGAAATACCTCCTCTTGCTGTGATAGGTCCATGCAGACTGGTGGGAGAGTGTTCTGAAGTGTAACACAGCGTGGGAGAAAACTCATAGTGCCCTAACACTTGGAACGTGTTAAAAGTGGGTTCAGTATATCGTGGGTTTACTGGATCTGTATGAAAATACATAAGTTCCAGCCACATATTCTTGACCATACAGGACAATCGAGGACAAAAGCTTACCTACTACAGTATTATGTACATTGTGTACTCCAAACTTAAGGTATGTCCATCACTTTCCTCCCTCATACAGTATATTCAAGCCAGAGAAATAAAGAGGCCTTTCTTCAGTTAAGGAAAAGCAGCAAGCAAAAGAAAGTGAGAAGTGATGAAATAGCTGACAAACTTTTTTATTTTCCTGTATTGTACACGAATATTAGCAGGAGAGGCAAGTAGAAAAGGTGAAATATTAGAAAAACCTTTGTCCCTGATTACACAGGAATATTAGTCAGCAGAGGAAAGTGAAGAGTACAAACTGCGAAGTACAAGGCAAACCTCAGTTCCCTACAGTAAAAAAACAATATTTGGCAAACCTCAACCACAAACTCGCAAAGTTCCTTCAAGGCTTCATCAAGATCTCTTCCATTAATGTTGTTCTCATCCAGCAGGTTGTGTGTGTCTTCAGAGTGCTGCTGAGCCAAAAATCCATACGTTGGTAAGATGATTGCTGGGGAGGGGGAGGAAAGTGGGACTTAAGACAGTACTAATCAGTAAAAACAGTTATGTTAGGCCTTGAAGTGCTTTTTAATGTTTTATGATTATGTTGCTAACGAATTAACCCATTTTCTTTACTTAACGTGGCTTGTGACTCATTATGAACTTTTGTTTTGAAGAAAATGAGTTATGATGCTTTCAACATACTGATCATGAACTAGAAAAATGTCTGAAGTTTTTCAACAAGAGGCATTTTGCCTGCACACATCCAAGATTTTAACTGAGTACAGTACAGTGGATTCACAAAAAGTTCTACACATTAGGCAAATCCAAAAAACAGAAATACATTAAGTAAATACTAAACTCAAAACCTGAGTATGGCAAAATCAAACCTCTAATTTTCAGCGGGCAATATGATTGGTGTCAAATCTGTCTTGAACTTCTACTGTAATAAAACTGTCTAGTCTACAGAATATTCTCTGCCACCACACTCTGTGAACAATGGCCTTGATAAATTCTTGATTATTCTAACAAAACTCAGTAGTGACTCATGCTTTATTGACATCACCCTCTTTCACATACTCTTCCTTTTAGACACACACACACACAAAATTTTCATTAACTCAACGCAACCAATACATCAGCTCTTCTATGCTTTCCACTCCAAAAAAACACATCTTTCATATATGCTGGAAGTGGAAACTATTTTCCCCCAGAGTGAGCTATCTTGTGTTTAGCAGTATTTTCTTTTTTTTCTTTTTTTTTAATAGTTGTCCCCACTAAAAGGCAGAGGAAAATTCCAGAGAACTTTTATGGCTATTTCAAGCTGGTTATTAACCCAGGGATTTGCACTAGTTCCTGGTTAATAATCCTTGTTATTAATCAATTAAATGCTACTATACTGTAAATGTGTGTGTAAATTCTTAGGAAGATTCCACTGTACATGACTGTGCCTGTGTGTTGTGGTGATGTGGAAAATGGAAGAAAGTATTATACTGTACCTTAATGTACATAAAATGAATATTTGATCTTATTCTTATTTGAAAATAAGATTGATTTGTTAAGTTAGACGTTCCTTGAAAGTTTCGTGAGGTAATTCAACGTCTTTATGTTAAGTAAGTGTAATTAAATAATAGGCATCTCTGAATCCTATGAGGGAAAGGAGATCACCACTGCTCAGTTAGTCCCTTAAGCCTGTTCAAGCTGCATGTTGTAAATACGTTGCTCCAGGACACTTGGATTGACCCTCACAAACCTAACTAAGATCTCTAAAACGTCGTCATCTGTCATTCCGACACGATCTAGCTATATATCCTTAGAGATTTGGCCAAACTGAGGGTAACTGGCTAGGATATGAGGAGAATGAATACGTGAGTTAGAGTTAGTTATACCCACTAGAGATGTACTGATGTATCGATATCGGTGGTATTGGTCCATTTTTAGAGTACAGTATCAGTATCGGAATCAGTATCGGCTGACTTTCTGCCGATACTTAAAAGCAATTTATTGAGTAGCATGTCACTCACTGGAAGTTATTTTGTTAAACAGAATTTGGATGTTTTATAGGGATGAAAAATAAATTACTGGTAATATCCAATTATTCAGTATCATATGATTTTGAATACATGGTGCAAAGTAATACAGTACATTCTTTGGTAATGAGCCACATCTGCCACCAAGGACATGTACAAGACAGGTTGGTAGTCTCGCATCAGTGGCCCAGGGCCCTGCCACAGCCCTCAGACGGAAGGCACCACCCTCCCTCACTGGTATCGGTATCTGTAGTAGTATTGGTATCGGTCCAATTTTGTGGTATCAGTATCAGTCAAAATTTTGGTATCGGTACATCTCTAATACCCACTCATCAAAGGAGACTCCTATTCCTTAGTTTAACTTTGTGTTAATAGAACTATAGCTTCAAACTGAATTTATTTTATAATATATTTTTTCTGACACTGGGTGACTAAATAACAATGAATGAATGATTTTGTACGGTACTGTAATAAATAAGAATCAGTTAATAATCAACATCTGTAATGTCTAAAGATAAGTAACCATGATACTGTAACTGAATACAAAATACTATAATGAGGTTGAACTTTATCTGAAAAGTCACCTCAATCTAGTAACTCTGTCCCACATGGTGCTATGTTTTTTTTTTTGGGGGGGGGGTACCACATATACTATCTACCTATCTATCTACTTCCAGATGCCTTAATCCCATAAGGGGTGGCCACAAACAAATTGCCTCCATGTCACCCTGTCTCCCACTATTTCACTGTCTGCTCCCAGCTCACACACCCCTCTCTCATATATCTCTCCATCTCATCCTTGGCTTCCCCTTCCCTCTCCCCCCTCCAACTCACTCACATACACTCTCCTCATCAGTCTCTCACTCTCCATCCTCTCCACATGGCCAAACCACCTCAATGCGTTTCTCCTAACGCTTCCTGTCACATCCATGTCCACAATGCTCCTTCACTTCCTCATCTGTCAGTCTCTCTCTCCATGTGACTCCACATGTTCCTCTCAAATAACTCATTTCCACTGCTCTCACTCTTGACTTCTGTCCCTCCAACAAGGTCCAAGGTTCACATCCATACATTATAGTTGGTATCACAATACTGTAATGTAGTAACTTTTTCACTTCCATGCTCACTTCCCTGTTTCTTATCACTGCTTTCAACGAACGAGCAACTATTCTTCCTTGTTGTACCCTTTCAATCACTTTGCCCTCTAAACTTACATCCTTACTCATCACACTACCCAAGTACTTAACCACACTCACATTTTCCATTCCCTCCTCATCCAACCTCACTGTACATTCACTGACTTCTCTTGAAGACCATCACTTTACTCTTCCCTACATTCACCTTTAGATTCTGTTTCTTACACACTCTCCCAAACTCATCCACCAAGCCTTGCAGCTCCCCTTCGTCTTCACTTAACAACACAGTATCATCTGCAAACAACAGTACAGGGAGTTTCCAAGCACTGCCCTCTCTCATTAGAGCCACTCCAACATCCACTGTCCTACCTTGTATCTCTTTTATACACCCATTCATATACTGACTGAACAACCATGGAGACATGACACATCCCTGTTTCAATCCAACATTCAAGTAGAAAAATTCACTCAGTTCACTATCCACACACTGCAGCCTCGACACCCTCATACATACTCTTCACAGTATTTAACAATTTCCCATCTACTCCATATATTCTTAATACTTTCCAAATTCCTTGTGTATCCACCTTGTCATATGCATTCTCTAAATCCATGAAGGCCATATACAACTTCTTTCCCTTCTCTAGAAACTTCTCCACTAAAGATCTAAGAATGAATATCTGATCTACACAACCTCTTCCCTTTCTAAAACCACCCTGTTCTTCCCCAATTAATTCCTCTGTTATTTCCCTAACTCTGTCAATAAGTATGCTACCATATACTTTTCCTGTCAGCTGCACAAAGAAGACAAATGTCCCTATCACATATACATACATGAATATGGCATGAAGCAATGTACATATCATAAAAGCAACAAGAAAACTGACTGACAGATTTATTCTACTATTTATTTCCTGCTAAAAGACATGGCATGGGTAGGATTCAGATGCATCAAAAGAATAATGGGTCATACATTCATTCACTCATCACTAAACTCTTTAAAACTGTTACCTGCTTAACAGGAAAAACATCTAGATTTGCTTTTTACAAGTATTTCAAATACGTGTGTGGGATACAACTGCTACTCTTAAATAAATAACCCTGGTTTTGTGTTTCCTCAAACATACTCCTTCCATCCAAATCCATACTTTGTCAGTAATTTTGCATTCTCATATTCCTGAACCTCGCTTTCTCATGCAGTCATTTACCATGGCTTCAAGTTGGTGGTGGCCACCATCATCCACTCACTCGAAGTAGTACTGCCTACTTCTTTCACATTTACCTTTCAGTCTGTGTGTCTGCCCTCCCCTCGTCCTACTTCTCCCTTCATATTTATCATTGTCTCTGTTTACCCTCTCTTCTTCCTATTTCTCCTTTCACTGTTATCATTCTGTCTCTGTCTGTGCTCCCTTCTTCCTATTTTTCCCTTTCCTTCCTGTCACTTTATTGCTCTTTCCATATCAGGTGGCTCTACACTGAATGACATGCTTACTGGTTTCTTGAAATCCAGAAAACTATTTACAATGTTGGGCAGTAACCATACAACCAGATAACAGCGTGACGTAGAGGCTGCTATGATGTCCTGTTAACTGGGTGGAGCAACACAAATGTGGTGTCCCTCCAAAAACACAACCTCTACACTTTTCCATGCACACTGCTGTCGTGGGGCACTGCCAACCACACGAGAACATTATTTCATTGCACGAGATGGCACTGCAGAGACAGTTGACTGCCTACGGTAGTAGTAGTAGTTGTTCCCTAGGCAGTCTGGCCGAACAGCCCCGAATCCCTAAGGAAGGCCACGGCCGAAACCAGGCTTTCCCGCAGAGCTCTCAAGGAGTGTATGTTGTGTTGCTGGCATAGGTGATTGTGTGCAGTGGTCTTCTATGATGTGCTTAATTGTATGGGGTGCTGTGTTACATCCTGGACAGGCATCAGCGACGGAGTCATCCAGCCACTCCTAATAACCCAAGAGGGCTGGATGACGAGCACATCTCAGCCTGGCCAGGTGGACCCTGTCCTCACGAAGGAGATAGGATTCAGAAGGATGGATATCAGGAGGCCGTGCATGCAGCTGTGCATTGTCTTTAAGTGCCTGTATGGAGCGGCGAGTGATTTGAGTATGGATATGCTTCTGGAAGCTGGTCTGAGGCGGGAGAGGGGGAAGAGATGACAGTATTTGTGTATGATATCGTGTGCTGGGTGTTGTTTTAATGTTCCTTGGTGTGTGTGGAGGTGCTGCCATGTAGTGTAGTGGATGTTGTGGGTTTGTAGAGGCTGCAGCAAGAATTTGGGTGCCTCTCATGTCTAGATGATCCTTGACTTTGAGGACTTTGGTTTTTTGGTGTAGGTGGTCTATAGGTGTAGTAGCTGTGCAGCCTGTGATTATTTTTAGGGCCCTGTTTTGTATGGTCTGAAGAGTGTTTTAGTGAGGTTAGGAGCCCAAGCAGGGCTTGCATAATTCATCACTGAATGTATATATTGTTTGTATACTGTGGTGGTGGTTTCTTTGTTGTGTCCAAATGTTGTATGGGCAAGTGACCTCAGGGCATTGAGTCTAGGTGTTAATTTATTTTTGATGTTTGTGATGTGTTGTTTAAATGACAATGATGTATTGTAAAATTACACCAAGGATTTTGTGTGTGTGTGTGTGTGTGTGGTAGGGGAGTGTTGTTTATGGTAAGGTGTGGGATGTGACTGTGTTCTGCTGTCCAGTTTGTGAGAAGGGTCACTGTGGATTTGGCTGGGGCTATTTTGAGTCTGTTTGTAGTGAACCATTCATGTAGTGTGCTGAGGTAAGGTTGGAGGATGTGTGCGGCTGTGTTTGCGTTTTGGTGTGTACATGTAAGTGTTGTGTCGTCTGCATAGGAAGCTATGTGTATCTGTGGCATGTGGGGGGTGGGTATGTCATGCATGTATATGTTAAAGAGTGTAGGGGACAAAACAGATCCTTGGGGGACGCCCTTTGTGAAGTTTCTGATGTTTGAACAGTTACCAGCAAAAGTTACATGTGCACATCTGCCTGCTAAGTAGTTTGCCAGCCATCTTTTTGTGTTATTGTGCATGTTTGTGTTGAATATTTTGTTTGTGAGGTTGTGGAGGGATGGAATCAAAAGCTTTACTAATGTCTAGTGTGACAAGAAGTGTTCTGTGTGGTGGCCTAGCTGAATTCATGCCATCAAAAACTCTCTGTGTAAGGTCTTGATGGGTCTGCTCAGCTAGACTGACCAGGGTTGAAACATGCCCTTTCATGCATCCTACTGTTAAGAAGGTAGACAGTAGCACAATGGTGTAAAGTTTTCAGTGGCCTTGTGTCATATCAAAGGGGCTGGCATAAAGTCCATCTTGTGTGATTTGTGGAGGTTTGTTCGTTTGTCTGTTCATTTTTGAAGACTCCAATATGCTTGCAAGTGTTGGTCTTGGTCACCTAAAGGCAGCTCTCCATGATCCTCAATCTCTGGCAGCTTCCCTATTCAGTCCCTTATCCTTGACGTCACACTCAATGAACTCGTCCCAGGTCTCTTTTGGTCTACCTCTCGGAACCCTACCCCTAACATTAACACTTCTCACTTTCCGAACCCAGTTATCATCCCCCATCCTCTCCACATGTCCAAACCATCTCAATCTACCTCTCCTCATCACAACACCAGTACACTCCAGTCCCATCCAACCCCTCAACTCTTCCATCGTAAACCTTGCCCCCCAGGCCTCACACTCATGGATGCATTGCACATCCACCTAATCACTGCCATTTCTGTATGCTGAAGCCTGTGAATATCCTCTTCCTTTACTGCCCAAGACTCACTACCAAACAGCATTACACTCCTAACACATGCTGTATACAAAGATCCCTTAGCACGGAGGAAGAACCCTCTCTATGTCAGGAGAGGGAACAGATCCCTGAACTTCTTCCAACTACAGTACCCTCACGTCCAGTACGTGTTTGTCCAGTACTCTTCACATCCAGTATGGTCAGCAAAAAAATAAATAAATAAATAAACAATTTATTACTGTAGTACAGATTTATTAGGCTAG
Organism: Birgus latro; assembly: GCA_018397915.1. Lineage (NCBI taxonomy): Eukaryota > Metazoa > Arthropoda > Malacostraca > Decapoda > Coenobitidae > Birgus > Birgus latro. The sequence continues at coordinate 29,511 of JAGKTI010003482.1, forward strand.
TACGGATTGGCTGCGCAAAGTAGGCCAAATCCGAGGAACTCTTCTCTAGTACTGACCTGCTGTGTCCAGTACTACTACCCCCGTGCGCGAGGGAAAATGTCCAACACCAAAGAACGTTTCCCTAGTACTGCCACGCCAGTCCAGTACGCCTTCCTCGTGACGCGTTCCAATCAAATTGCCGTATTGCTGTCACTTGAACACAACCCGGCTTAATGATTTATAAGGGAGGTTGAGGCAGAGAGGCCTCCTCAGGTTCCTCAAGGCCCTCCCCCAGGGGGTCAGTAAGACCTCCTACAGCCTCAGAAACCCCTCCCCCTTCCCCCAAAGCCCCATCACCACCCACCTTAAAGGCTGGAAAAATCTTAGTTGTGTCAAAATGTACTTAAACTGAATTTTGGGGGGACTTCTTCAAGGCTTGTCTGACATTATTCATTTTTCCCGTAAAGTCTGTTGTTTGTCCAGTACGGATTTAGTCCAGTACGGTAGTACTGTCTGACAAAAATACCGCACTGGATGCGAGGGTACTGGACTTCTCACTCTAGCCATTGGGCTAGCTCCAGCCTCACCTCCAGTACATAACATGTCTCCCAAATAACAATACTCTTCCACATACTCAAGAGACTCACCAACAAGTTCAATCCTTTCACGCCTGACAATCTCTACCTGCCCTCCCCGACACACCACACACAAGAAATCAACATTATCTTGCATTCTACCTGTAATAACACTACATCTCTTAAGCACCCACTTTGGTATTTAAAAAAAAAAAAACATTGTACATTCATTTTCAAAAGTGGAGAGTTTTGTTATTTTGCAGTTTATATCATAGAGCTCAGTAGCAGAATAAGACAATATTATAGCTCTACATCCTCTCTACACAATTTCTTTGGAACTAGTACCATATTCTAGTACTAACTACAGCACAGCACTGAAGGTGAAACTGCCATCTGACATGTAATTAGAATGAACAGGATGGTATACTGTAGGTAGCACCAGTAAAAACAAGGAAAAAGGATGAGGCGCTAAGAAGAGGCCTTAGGGTTAGGTAAACCTTCTGGAATCGTGCACAAGATTGTGGAGTTCTGTAAATAACCCATGCATAGATGCACAAAACATTATTTGAACAATGAAGAGCCACTTTACGACTTTTTTCCTCACACACCTCTCATCTCTCTCTCTCTCTCTCTCTAATATACTGCACCACTCCCTACTTCCACACAACATAAGGTCTGCCTTGTCCAAAACTGCCTTTCAAAATTAAAGCTAAATATTACGAACAAAGCAAAAGTCAGAATATAAAAACAAAGGGCTACTGACGTTTGAGAATAATATTGTGCTCCTTGATGATGCCTCTAAGTAGATTAAACTGCAGCACCCCCAGCTCAGCAGGTATGTATCTTCCATCATCAGTGTGGATATAATAGCTACAACTAAAGATGTAGAAAGTTGCTTTTGGGAGAGCTGGAAGAGAGTTTAATATTTATTCAATCAAGCAGATAACAAAATGTGTAAAGCTATATCTACAATATCAAGGTGGAGTATCATATTATGCATGCAAATTTTCAAGTTTTAAAATGAAACTAATTTACCACATTAAAAAAAAAAAATGTGTCTTTACATGTGACAAGCCTGGTGGTTTCCTGCAAACCAGGTAAACATTGGCAGTGCTGGGTGGCAACCATATAACCAACCCATACATGTTTCCTACGTGTCAACAAGTGGGTCAGAGGAGGGTTGGTGCCCTCCCCATAAAACAACTAACTCAAAGACAAAATGGCCACCCCTTATGGGATTATGGCATCTGGCTATAGATAAACTGACCTTTTAATGAATCTAAAAAATAATGCACATATCACCTAAGGGCAACTGAAAGGCAACGAACACAGGCAACTTCAAGGAAAAGCATAAAAGCAATTGGTTAAAGAGTGTACTGTGCATACGGACAACTTAGTGGAATGCACAGGGGTAACTAAACAGGAAATTCATAGAGGCAACTTAAAAGAAACAGACAGGATCAACTATAATGGGAATCCACATGAACAAATTAAAAGGGAATGCATAGGAGCAAGTTAAATGGAATGCACAAGGGCAACTAACAAGAATACACAAAGGCAACTTATAATGGAATGAACAGCAGACACTTAAACGGAATCCACGTGGGCAACTTAAATTGAATGCACAGGGGCAACTCAAACTGAATGCACAGGGTCAACTTAAATGGAATAAACAGGGGCAACTTAAATGGAATACACAGGGGCAACTCAAATGGAATAAATGGGGGCAACTCAAATGGAATGCACAAGGGCAACTCAAATGGAATGCACAGGGGCAACTCAAATGGAATGAACAAGGACAACTCAAATGGAATGCACAGGGGCAACTTAAATGGAATGTACAAGAGCAACTTAAATGGAGTACACAGCCCTGGCAACTTAAATAGCATGCACAGGAGCAACTTAAACAGAATGCACAGGAGGAATTTAAATAGAATTCATAGGAGCAACTTAAATGGAATGCACAGGGGTAACTAAACATTGGAAATAAACAGGAATGCAGTGGGAGTCTGAAGGAACATGGTGCTTACGAAGCAAAACACTTTAACCCGAGGCGTTCTGTCGATGCACGGGTACGTTGCAACGTTTTGTCACGGTGACACCCATAGACGTACCCATATGTTAAGCAATTGCAAGGTCACTCATTCACATATTTTTCAAGTTTCACGGGTGATTTTTGGTAGGCATATGTGGGAGAGCTTCCTCTATCTGCTGTCAAGTAGGGATACTGCCTGGCCCCACCTGACCCCCCCCTCCCCCCCACACTCAGCAATTCACCTATTAGCAGTAACCTGGCCAGTAAAGACATGTCGCGCCATGGTCTCTCCAATGACGAAATTCATGGTGAAAGTGATTTCTGAGGTGGAGAACAAAGAAATAAAGAAGCCAGAGGAAGAAACAAACAGAAGCGATGAGGTGGTAATGTCGTAAAGGAAGGTGCCATATGTGGATGTGTTTGGTGACTGAACAATGCTTATATTGCCTATATTATTGTGTGAAAACCAATATAGTCTTGTACTACACATAAATTTTACCAAATAAATAAATAAATATGTAATTTAAAGTGCCCATAGTTCGTTTTCTTTGAAGCCAGGTATCTTGAGAGAGAACGAAAAGCTAAGGCTGACTGTCACATGTAGCAACATTTATAAGCTCAGGAGGGCGATTTCTCTATGAATTTTCGATGTTTCTCACCAAAAGCGGAGGTTTGAGCCAAAAAAAAAAAAAAAAAATCTGAAATTGCTTGGGACTGGGGGGTATTGGAGGTGGGAAATCAGTTGGGTTAAAAAAGAACAGACTGCAAGAAGGGAACATCAAGAACTGGGAGAAAAACAGGGAACCCAGCATCTCACCATTGCCTGCATGATATAGGTCAACCATGCCTCCTATATCCTTCTTCATGTCCTCCTCCTTGCGGCGTTTTGTCTCCATTTCCTCCTCTATTTCCTTCAAAGGCCTCCCCCGACAGTCCAGTTTACCCACACTTTTGTTCTGCTTCTCCTTCATGACTGTATATTTTTTCTTCTTGGACTCAGGAAGGCTCTGTTGGTAAATATACAGTATTCTAGTGAATAGCAATAACAGAACTGCAATGTGCATACCAATACCATAACAAGCTGATTCTAACCAGGACTTATCAGACTTTTATGAAGATGCAGACTTCAACAGCACCACATCACTATGTCCTTTTTCTCTGGCATAAAGTACTCTCATACTAAAATACAATCACTTCACCCTTGGATCAATATGGTAAGACTATCTCCAATCCCCCAGACGTTCATAAACAGCCTACTACTGATATCACAGCTGCCATGCTACAGACAAAATAACTGATGGGTGAAAACAACTTATATCTACCTGCTTACCGTACCTCAACTGTTGTAAGAACAGGTGTCAATATAATGTCTAACTCAAAACAAAAATATGGTGCTCAACAGTCTGTTGTTACTATCTGAAGCACTCAGAATGAAAAGGTACATTCCATTTTTTTTTAATGAGTAACGAACGATCAAAGTTTAATAACTTTAGAATTTTCAGTCTAACTGTTGCATTTTGAAGCCAACAGAATCTACTTTGTGATAGCTATATGATCCCGTTCAGTGCAGTACAGTACTAAAAAGATAAGTGTGTCAGGTGTCGTTATATCTAGGAGATAATTCACATTCTGATACACAGTTACTTTCCTTCTCTTGTTTAATACTGTCATGTCAAAACACAGATGCAAATTAAATGAAAGGAATAACAAAATGTAGAATCATGCAAGGAATAACAAAATGCAGAATCAGAATAACACCAGACATAATAAAAGCCTCATAAAAAAGGTTAATAAAAGTGCTAATATGGCTTTCACAATACATTATCACAACCATCCACTGTATTAAAATGAAGAAGCTGATATGACAATCAAGAACAATTAATAATGAAAATACTGATGATACTACAACAGTACTACTACTAATAATAATAAGTAATAATTAGAGTAACGGCAATAATATTAATAAGTGAATGAAGTCTTGCCATGCAATAAAAAGTCTCCTACCAGATGATAACCACATTTATGTACCAAACTGTGAATACAATGTGGGTATGATACCAATATGTGTGTACTGTGTACAAAATATGGGTATGTAAAGAGCTTGACCTTGGGAGCAGATGGCTGGTTGTTGCATGTTACACACCATCATGGCATGGGGTGCAATTGTGTGAAGTTATATCAAAATCTGTCCATGCATGTGAAGTTACAGTGCGGACACAAATGCAAATAATCCCTCAATTATCCGGACATCCATTATCCAAACAATCCACAATCCGGATGCTGTAATCTGCCTGTGTTAAACCATTATACTGTAGGTACATTTTTCCATTTCATCTGCATAAAATGCTTCCGTCTGGGTGGAAATTATGGCCACACGAACATTTTCATTTGCCCGGGCAGAAAGAGCCCAGTGGCGCCATGCTGTCTGGCTCGGTAGTTCACACAGCCCTGCTAGAGACCCCATCGGTCGTTTTCAGTTCCCTTCAGCTACCATATAATGTGCAGCTCCTCTCGGGCAGCTGTAACGTGGTAACTTTTGTGTTTGTTCCCCACCTGTTTCAGGCCTTGCTATTCCTTGCATGCCTCTTCCTAGAGTGTGTGATGATGGCTCCTCCACCAGGGAAATGGAAGAAGGGTAGTAATGACTCTGCAGAAGATGCAAGAGATCCTGGGTAAAACTGATGCAGGATGGTCAACTTCCCGCATCTTAAAGGAGTACAACCTGGCCCACTTAACCCTACATGACATCAGGAAATCTCATGACAAACTCACCCAGAATGCAGCAGACTTCGGCAAGAAAAACAGACACAATACCGAATGAAAGGATATGGGCTTCCATCGGCGTGCCGATGTAGAACGTTCGACATTGATCTGATACCGTCAGCAACGGGCTGCAGGTGTGCTAGTGCGTGGCACCCAGCTGAAAGCTGCTGCCAAGAAGTTTGCCCACCTTTACAATGTCCCCAACTTCAAGACATCAGACGGTTGGTTGTTCAGGTTCAAGCCTTGACATGGCCTTTCAAATCGTAAGCCATGGCGAAGCTTTGGACACCAGTGAGGAGGGAGCAGAGGAGTTTCATCAGAAATTGTTAGGCTTGATTGAGAAGGAGAGCCTTGTTCCTGGTCAAGTATATAATACTGAAGAAACTAGCCTCTTCTACCGCTCAGTGCCCACTAACACCCTGGTAGATGAGAAAGAGAAGCATGTGCCTGGCCACAAGTTGACTAAGCAACAGGAATCTGCTTTATGCTGTGCTAATGCTAACGGGACACACCGGCTGATGCCCGTTATTGTTGGTCGGGCAAAGCAGCCCCATTGGTTTCGTGGGCTAATGGATGTCCTTCCTGTTGTGTGGTACCATTCTGTGAAGAGTTAGTTTACCTCCAAGATCTTTACAGATTGGTTCCACTGGCATTTTGTCAAGGAGGTCAACTGTTATCAAACAGAAGAACTGGAATCCCTTGAGACCAGGTAAAAGCTCTTCTTCTCCTGGACAATGCCCCCACGCATCCCTTTGAGAAGGAATTGGTTGCAGATGACAGTCGCATTAGGTACATGCTTTTGTCACCTAATACCACTGCTCTAATTTAACCAATGGACCTGGGTGCTATCATGGCCACGAAGAGGCTACACCAACGGAGGTTCCTGGACGAGGTGATGGACGTTCTTAAGGACGGGGATGAGCAGAATCAGGAGCTGGACACGGAAGGGCAGAGGACACAGGAAAACCTGCGATGCTACAACCTCAAGTCTGCAGTGTACAACTGAGCAAGCACATAGAAGGAAGTCTCCGTGAAAACCCTGGAAAGTGGTTGGTCTCATCTTCAGGGACACGAGAGCAGACACTACTTTCTGGGCTTTGACAAGGACGACTTCCACACTCGCCTTCGTAACGCTGGTGAGGCTGTGGATGTCGATGCTGTGCAGGAGTGGTTAGACGAGGAGTGATCCCAGCTTTCAGGTTATGTCTGTTGTAGAGATCGCCGCTTCTACTGCTGCTGCATAGCCAAAAGAGCAACAAGGATGACAAAAATGACGCAGATTACCTGGAAAACTGCAGGTCTCCAGCCATCTCCTGTCCAGGCAAACCTCGAGCAGGTGCTTGAGTATGCTGAGCACCTGGATTGTGATAAAGATGGTGCCTCTTTACCTTGTGGAGGATCTGTGTTCTGTGCAGCAGAGTGTCATCTGACGCTTGAACCTTCACTCCTATCATCAGTCAAAGGTCGATTCTTTTTTAAGGCCTCTGACCCCCACCCAGTCCACCTCTTCTATGCCAACATCACAATGTCAAACCACAACCTCCAACGACAGAACCAAAACCTAGCTTGTCGTCAGTCATTGTGTCTCCCCTGGACGTGAGTTTCCATCTGTTTTCTGAGTCACCTGAAGTAGGTAGTCCATCATCATGTCCCACAGCTGCTACCCTAGGCTGACTGCCAGAGCTCCTCCTTGACTGACTGCAACTAAGCTCATTAGGGTATGCCACTAGACCACACAGTATGTACTGTGCTTTGCCAGCCACAGTGATACAGTCAGAGTCAAGGAGTTAGCAGGTTAATCAGCACGATGCCCTACGAGGCAACAGGAGTGATGATGTTGACTTTATTCTACTGTAGCTTACTGTACTTTACCATGATTTTATGCTTTTTTACCATGATTTTATTCCATTTAACCATTATGTTTTGTGTGCCCACTGCATTTTTCTTGTGCAGCCAATTTTTTCATGTCACTGCAGGGTATGGCCCGGCAGGGGTGACTGCTTGTCTGTGGCTGCTGGGTCTGCTTGACCATGGTAAATGCCTGGCTGTAGTTTATAGGTCTCCTTGACTAGACAGAGTAGTGTAAAACAACAGGATCAAGTGTTGTATGATGTACTGTAGTGGCCTTTTACAATGGGTTTCAGTGTTAGACTCTGTACAAAAGGGGACCAGGGGAGAAGTCCTTTATCTGGAAGGATCCACTTTCTGGACATGCCTTTGGCTCTATTACTTACGATAATCGAGGGATTAGTGTACAGTATTGCTGTTAAGTATAACAGCACCCAACCTTGTCTGAGACCCAAATGTGACCTTGACCTTGGGAGATGGCTGGTTTTTGTGCACAACACACCATCATGGTATGGGGAACAACTGTGTGAGGTTATATCAAAATCTGTCCATGCATGTGGACGCTACAGAGCAGACACGAAACTGCGAACAGACGTATTGATGGACCCGAGCACACCTTTAGCCTAGTCCCTAACCATTTTGACCAGTAAGGGACTAATAATAATAACAATAAAGGCAAACTATCTTTTGAATCTTAGCTGCGCTCCTCCTGTATGAGGAATTGACAAAAATTATTTAGAACTGGGGAATCAAAACAGTGGAAGTTCCATTTAGTAAATTTAGTATGAACCTATGAAAAAGGGATCATGTGGAACATGCTGGTGAGAAAAAACAGGATTCAGGATCTATGGAAGTATATCTTCTGGTCCTGAGCCTCGATGAGAGAAGTGGAAATGAGTTACCGTACTGTACTGTATTCACGAAGAGCATGTTGAGTTACGTGGAGAGAGAGACAGACAATTATGGAAGTTAAAGACTGCTGCTGTGTTGATGTAGATATGCTGGAAAGTTCTAGAAGTGCATAGTCAGCATCAAAAGTCCTGTCAACTCTCCTGTTTTTTTCACCTCTGACGCTGAAAATCAGTTTGGTGAATCCCCAGTAAACAAAATTGATGACACCACTCTGTGGCCAATTAAATTCATCAGTGTCAGTTGCCACAAATTCACAACACTGACATTCAGAGTACAAGGAAAAGAACAAGGGTCTTTTGATGCTGACTGTACCTTGAGCTGGTAGGGTTATGTGAAGAGAATGAAGGATAAGAGACCGACTAGGAATGTTCGAATAAGGTGAGGAGTAGAAAAGTGGGGGAGATCAACAGATCATGGAGGTGGGGGGATGAGGTGGAGAGGCATATGAATGCAGGTAGCAAGTTGAAGGAAGGGCAACCTGCTGGCTGAGGATGGGGGACACTGAGATTTGCTTGTGGCCAGCCCTTCTGGGACAGGCATAAAGATTCAGGCTGACAATACATACGGTACAGTAAGGTACACCGTTTTCCGTTTTCGTTTTCGTTTTTGAAGGCTCCAACATGCTTGCATGTGTCGGCCTTGGTCACCTAATGGCGGCTCTCCACGCTGCTCGATCTCTGGCAGCCTCCCTATTCAGTCCCTTAACCCTTAAGTCACATTTAATGACCTCATCCCATGTCTTTCTCGGTCTACCCCTCCCCTAATATTAACACTTCTCACCCTCTGTACCCAATTATCATCCCCCATCCTCTCCACATGTCCAAACCACCTCAGCCTACCTCTCCTCATCACAACACCAATACACTCCAGTCCCATCCTACCTCTCAACTCTTCTATCGTAAACCCAGCCCCCCCAGGCCTTGCGCGAAGGGACGCACTGCACATCCACCTAATCATTGTCATTTCTGTACGTTTAAACCTGCGAATATCCTCTTCCTTTACTGCCCAGGTCTCACTACCATACAGCATCACACTCCTAACACATGCTGCATACAAAGACCCCTTAGCACGTAAGAAGAGTCCTCTCAATGTCAGGAGAGGCAACAGCTCCCTGAACCTCTTCCAACCACTTCTCACTCTAGCAACCGAGCTAACTCCAGCCCCACCTCCAGCACATAGCATGTCTCCCAGATAACAAAACTCCTCCACACACTCAAGAGACTCACCTGCAAGTTCAACCCTCTCACGCCTAACAATCTCCACCTGCTCTCCCCGACACACCGCACACATGAAATCAGCATTATCTCGCAGTCAACCTCTAATACCACTACATCTCTTGTGCACCCATCTATCACAAACACTGCACAAGATGGAATTACTTCCCACACCCATGTGGCAAACTGCACATGGCCACTCTCCCTCTCCTCTGATTGTACCGCCACCAACCCTAGATATCATCACTTTTGTTTTATCTGCATTTACCCTTAAGCCCTTGTACCCCATACCATCTCTCCACTTCTTAAATCTTTCCTCAGCCTCCCCTTCATTCTCAGCAATCAACACCAAATCATCAGCATACAACATCTCCCATGGGAGTCCATCTCTGAAGTCACGTGAGAGGGCTTCAAGCACCATGATAAACAACAAGGGACTCAAAACTGACCCCTGATGCACACCACCAATTAAAGAACCAATTAAAGACACGACATGGTCAGCGAGATTCTGCAGTTATTTGGTGCTTGGTAACTTAAGTTAGATTAATACTTTAACAAAAAGGCACAGGTCTTCCAAATTTCCTATTCGAATAGGTCTTTCACAAGTTGATTAAGGCAGGTTAGGTTAGAAGTTTTGGTCAGCTAGGAATTAAGGGCTTCAACATTAGGTCAAGTGGCCATTCTAGGTGGTTAAAAATCACAGGGGGTATGGATAACAAAGTTTGTGTTCTCTAATTTTGCAGTCTAAGATTAAAAAACAGTTATCTGTGTTGCACATTGTACTAATGGTAGTTTCCTGTGAATGTAAGAAGTACCTGTAAAGTGGAATTGATGCACCTGTACGGTAAAGTTTTATTACTAATATAATAATGCAGGGTTTTATTTACTTATGGCAGCTTAAGTGATTTCGCCCAGCACACAAAACAGTCACAATATTGCCAGACCTGGGCATGGGCGTCCGGAGGTGAGGGCAAGGGGGGGGCAGTTGCCCCCCCTTGGAACTCCAAAGTGTGTTTGGAACTATCTCGGTTGTCACGTATATTTTCGTTCCTTTGAGTGCATTCTGTCACTTCATGCATTTGATGTAAGTCATTTACCTCATGTAAGTATATGCTTATGCCTATTTAGCTTATGCCTATTTGGAGAGTGTATTTTCATATATTATAACCATACATACAGTATATGTATAATTTCTTTTATTTTGCCCCCCCCTTACAAAAAATCCTGCGGACACCCCTGGACCAGGGTATATCTAGAGGGGCACTCGCTGGAGTGCATCTCTCCAACTAGGTCAGCATAATTTCCAAACCACTCTTCATAATGAGTTAGGTTTTCTCATTACTGATTAGAACTACGCAAAAAGTGTTTTCTGGATCCAGAATCTATGATACGATCTGAATCAGTCCCAAAAGTTAATAAATTGTTCCCTGGGACATGGGCTATCTACCCACCAAATTTGGTCCAAATCTCCCCTTCAGTTTCAGGGTAATCCTGCTAACAAACAAACAAACATCAGTCCCAAAAGTTAACTGATTGTTCCCTGGGACATGGGCTATCTACCCACCAAATTTGGCCCAAATCTCTGTTTTAGTTTCCAGTAATCATACTAACAGACAAACAAACAAACTAGAGGGGAACTCACTGGAGCGAATCTCTCCGACAATGGCAACGTAATTTCCAAACCACTATCCATAAATGGGTTGGCGAGTTTCTCATCACTGATTGCCGTTTTGCAAAAAGTGTTTTGCGGATCCATAACCTGTAATATGATCCGGATCGGTCCCTAAAGTTAATCGATTGTTCCCTAGGACATGGGCTATCTACCCACCAAATTTGGTTGAATAAGTTTTTGAGTAATCCTGCTAACTGACATACAAACAGATGAGGATACTCTCCTTGTCGGGGGGCAAACCGAAGTGAAGATACTCTCCTTGTCGGGGAGAATTGGCACATACATAACAGGAATGCATATTCCTAATGTAAACAATGTACAGGAATGCATATTCTTAATGTAAACAATGTACAGAAATGCATATTCCTAATGTAAACAATGTACAGGAATGCATATTCCTAATGTAAACAATGTTCAATACCGGTATATTTCTGTCATGCTTAAAAAGCTGTGTAAGCAATACACTTTGGTATCACATCTCACCTTCCATTCAGCTGTCACATGCTGGGGCATCTCTGACATGGGTACCGTCCTTCCCAACCTTTTCTCCACCTCGGCCTTCCTATCCAACATGAAGAAATAAAACTCATTGTGCTTCTTCTCCTTTCCCATCCTGAAAGTTCTGCTGAATCTTGCTGCCGTCCGGCTAAAAACGTATGAGCCAGGCGTATTGATAAAAAACGTACCGCCTCTCGTTATCAGTCAGGGAGAGGTGATAACAGTCGTACCTCCTCCAGGGCAGCCTGAGTTGAACTGGGGCATCAATTTTCGTCAGCTCGAGACCTTAAGTTCAATGGTTATGGCTGATTAGTTGCCACTCTTATATTTTCGTTTTTTTTTTTTTTTATAGTAAATGTGATAACCCGCATTTCATCTGGAATTCGAGTATGGATGCAATTATTTTATCTGTATTTCTAGTGTGGCTGTAATTACTATTATAGTTCATTACCTTCCCCCCCCCCAAAAAAAAAGTAATTACTCATAATGGAGTTCACAGTTTGGCAAAGTTAGAAAAACTGCATATCCTAATCCTCAAACGACGTCTAAAGGAGGGGGAATTGAACTATACTAATTTCATTTGATCGACCTAAAATTGACATCACTCAGTCTCGAATGCTGTGCCAAAACAAGAAACTGAGTCAAGAACGTCGCACGTAACCAGACAACTGCAGTGATGGTTCTACACAAACATCCGACATCGCGGCTTTTACAATATTCTTCTGGGTGGAAGGAAATCAATATGTGAGTGCGAAAACCGCTATAAATGTAGTCATGTAACAATCTTGCCTTACTCTAGTGGTGTAATATTAGGTAAAATTAAGGCTAGCCTCAAACAAACCTACAAACTAGGGCGTTAGAAATGCGTCAGGTTTGGCTGTAAACTCTTCTTCAATGTACACCTTTTCGTTATTTTATGGAAGTAGTTAACTACTGTTGGCAGAAATAGTTTCGTTATGCAAAGATTTACTTTCAGCAGATTTTCTTTGTCTTAATCGACATAATACCCGAAAGGATCTTCAATTTTTTTCTTCCATTCCACAACAATGAATAGTTAAGTGTCAGAGAAAAAAGGGGGGAGGGGGGCAAAAAGAATTCCAGGGCGCAGAAAACATTCCAAAAAGGCAAAATTATGCTTGAACGAGTGACATATTGAAGTGCAATACTGTAAATACCAACCAACATGCCTCGGGTGTTATGCAAAACTCTTGGCAAAACTGCAAGTTTTATGCTTTCTGAAGCAGCGTACAGTACTAATGATAGCAATTACTATAGCCATCATTCGTCATACTACCAGCCTACCACTATAGCTAACGCCAAGCATATTAGCCTAACTGATTAAACTCAACTACACTACCAAATCAAATAAAAGAAGAAATCTCTTCGAAGTGAATGAGTTAATGGTCGGTGGCAGTTTTTATTCATCCCTTCAGTACGATGACGTCTGCTTCAATGCCACCCCTCCAAACTCCCCTTTATTTACTTGCGTCAGCGGTCTTTGTTTTACCCCCTTCAGTGCGATGATATTATGTTCTAATTCATATTCTAGCTCTGGATCAGGAATCAGAAACGACCTTTCGATCATACTTTTAAACCATTTTTAAAAATGGATGAAAAAATTCGGGAGCCGAATGCTAATCACCCGCCAGAATATTCTTTTGGCTAAGTTACAAGCGCCCCCCCTGGGGGGGCCGGGGGGGGGGGGTCGGCGCCCCCCCGGGGGGTCCCCTGTGAGGGACGGATGGCGGCGCCCCTTTCTGGGAGGACCAGGGGCTCCATCTCCAAGGGAGCCGGGGGGCGACGGCCCCCCCCGGGGGGGTAACGGAAGATTTGGGCCATATCTTGATACCTTGAAGGTTTCATGTTGATAGCTTAAGCAGTTCATGAGATATAATTGTGCTAAAGGCGGACGATAAAAACTAGTTGACCTTTGGCAGCCATTTTGGTGACCTTAACCTTAACCCTGAGAATCCATTTTCTAAATCGTTCAAGATTTTGGCCATATTTTGATAGCCTGAAGGTTTCATGTTGATAGCTCAAGCCGTTCATGAAATATAAGGGTGCTAAAGGCTGGTGATAAAAACTTTTTTTTTTTTTTTTGGCAAGGAAGAAGGAACCAAAGGCCATGGGCCCGTATACTGTTCCTTCCAAGAAAAACAAAAACAATATGAAAGAGAGCCAAATGTAACACCCCTCTCTTGATGGTTGAAGGAAAGTCCTGGAGTAGCTATTTACGGCCTTTAACTGTGGAGCACAGAAATATGGATGCTACCTCCCTGATATCAGCCCTCGACTGAGAGACATATGGAAGTGGTTGTCTGGCTAGCGTGGGAAACGCTGCTTACGCAGCAATTCTGGATACAATGGGGGGGGGCATATAGTGGGGGGTTATACAGTGAGGGAGGCATATATACATATACATAATGGCATAATACATACACATATAAGGTACAATACTCCCCCGGGTGGTTGAGATGGTGTCTCCTGACACTAGAGAGGAGGTATACGGGGTAGTTCATATGCTTAAGGAAGGCGGTAGATTTGTACAGGTAGGGAGTATGATACAGGGGAAGAAAGGAGGGATTATGATACAGGGGATGGTAGGGAGTAAGTATGATACAGAGGTTGGAGGGATGACATGGCCATGTCAGGGGGATGGAAACCAGCGATATACATTGTTACTAGGGGAGGTGGGGAGGTATGTTGATATAAGATACACATAGAGTCATGTTGATATATGATACAAGGAGTAAATAGAGTATGCGGTCACGCATGTTCAGATATCTACAGTATATAAGGACTGTAGATCATTCTTGCAAAATAGGGTACACATGTCTTTCATTGTTTTTTTCTTGTTGTTTTTTGTTTCTGTGTTAGTTTCTATTTGGCACACAGTACTGTATCAGAGATATGTCAACATTTGCTGGTGGTACTTTTTCAGTCCACAGTTTATGCAACTTATCAGGCGGCATAGGTAGTCACTGAATGGGAGGACACTTAATCTTGGGGAGGGCGTACTATGCAAGTTGCAAGTCTGATTTCCTGTAGTCTGCGTTCCATTTTCCGGACACAACAGTGCACTGCACAGAGGACGAGGAAAAAACCTATGAAAGAGATGACCACAGGGGGAAACACAACAGTTGGATGAACCCATGTACGGCTGATGGCCAGAGAAAATTGATCCATCATGAAGTCACTATCGTTGAGGAATGTTAGCATACGCATGTTGGGGGAGATAACGGTAATGTTAGTAGATGACAGGTTGGAAGGCATGTCAATTGGTTGGAAGATGTCATAGGAGTGTTTACGGACTGATTGGTGATAGCGAGTGGCGTAAGTGATGACTGACTCTGATTTGACGGTACAATAGTCCTGTGCTTTGTAGAGACCACTAGCAGGTACGGAGCGGACCGAAGTACCAGGACACATGATAGTGACAGAGATGGGGACAGTGAAGTAGAAGTACTGGACATGGTTGGGGTGAGCATGGTGAACTGGGAGCACAGGAGCTGGAACAAAGGAACAGGCCGAGTATATGGAATGGTTACGAACTAAAGCAGACTCACAGGGCATAGCGCTGCTAGGGAAGATAGCGAAAAGGTGGGCAGCACAGAGACGAGAGGAAGAGGTGAGGGAGGAACACTGCTGGAGGTTGGTGGGAGAAAGGAAGGCAACTGAAAGATGGTCATGGGATAGGAGGAAATATTCTGAAGGAACAGTGACTTACAATAAGGAGTTGTCGTACCGGAAGAGGAAGGGAATGATGTGGAAAAGGTTGAAGGTGCTGTTAGAACGGAGAGGGATATGGACGACGACGTATGTGGTGAGAAGAGTGGCCTCGAGAACTGGATAGTAATATTCGAGAGAGGAGTAGGGGAGTACAGGGGATAAACCGAAAGTAGAGTGAGCCCATTCTAATACAGAACGGAGAGCTGAGATAGGTACTAAGTCTGCAGTGACACATCCATTAATAGCATCGACTAGGCCCCGTGGAGCACGTTTAGATTATCCATGTTGAGTTTGAGATAAAAGAACTGAGAAATAACGTTGAGATTGGAGAGGTGTTGTTTTAAGATGTCGGTGAAGTTGTTCAGAGTGTAAGTTACTTCATTTAGGTGTGATGTAATCTTCTGTAACATAGTGTGTTGGACTTTGATGACTCATCACTGAGATTCCAGGGCGGAAGCTAAATGAGCTAGGTCAGATTTGAAGCCGGAAAGGTCACGGGCTGTAGCGACGCCAAACAATCCGCTGAGAATCTCACCTCCGAGGTCAAAGAGACCTCGTTTCACACGAGAACGACCTACGGGTGGCTGAATGGAGAATGTGTCATTGAGCTCGGTGAATTTACCAGATATGTATTGCAACTGCCAGGAGAGTGGGAGGAAAAGATGATATAAATACTGATTCGGGTTGTGTTTCCCCATGAGGGCTGTGAGGTGGTTCTTGATTTTGTGGAGCTGGTGCGCGTAGGCAGGCAGGGCGATGGCTACGTCGGCCAGGGGCGCAAGATCGTAGCGCAGGGAGACTACATCTTCAATCAGCATTACCTCGCCTCCCGAGCCGACCAAGGCCCCGGGACGTACTCCACCATCGTCCTCACCCGACCCAGACCCTAGGAGGGTCAGCACTGTCACAGGTAGACCGCTAACATCATACCTAGAAGATTAGGTGAGAATTAATGGGAGAGTTCCTAGAGAGGTTGATGGGCGGAACGCAGTTTGGATCGATACTGATTGGTTGATGAATGAGTAGGGGTAGGTGGAGAGGAAGGAGATTGATGGATAGGTGGAGATGGGGTAGATTGAGGGATTTGTGGAGTAGGAGGGAGAGCAGTAGGTTGTGCAAGTGATTCTTCCAACACTAGGACCCGTGGAGCACGTTTTAGATCGTCAGCATGGACCCACTTAGTGTCTGTAGTGGAGAGGTCTTGGATGTGGAACTTATTGGCTTGTTTATTCAGTACGCGATGGGGGCCTGTAAATTTGTTATCCTATTTAGAGGTACGCGTGTGGGAATGAGCAAAGACTAGATCACCGATGTTGATAGTGATAGGAGAAGCAGATTGATGTTGGCGTTGTATCATGTCCTCCTTAGATGAAGCGAGATTGGACGTTACATACTGATGGATCGTTTGGAAGTTGGCCAATTTTACTTTGACATAGTCATCCATGTTATAGATGGGGTCTGGCTTTGAGGATAACAGGGTGTATGGTAGGTGTTTGTCAAAACCAAAGAGGATAAAGAAGGGAGATTCGCCAATGGAAGCGTTGATGGAGCTATTGACTGAGGATGCCACTTGGGGAATCCAGTCATCCCATGTCGAACTATGAGAGCCTAGTTGTCTGAGGCACTCTAAGATTTTTCTATTGTGGCACTCTACAAGGCCATTGGAAGCTGGATGGTTAGGTATGACATTGCATTTATTAATTTTAAAGCGGCAACAGATCTCCAGGAGGCTTTGGTTGAACTCAGTACCGTTGTAAGTGAGGATGGTATGTGGTGTACTGAACGGGCAAATTACGTGATCTACGAAGGCACGTGCAACACTCTTCGCGGTCTTATCTGAGAGGGGGACGAGGACACAGTAGCGTGAGAAGTGGTCGACTGCTACAAACAAATACTCTACGCCTGATTCTGTAAGAGGGAGTTTGAGAAGATCAATGGACACTGTTTCCCATGGGCATGACGGGATTGGATATTGTAAGAGCGGTGCAGGTAAGCCGGTGGAACCTTTGTGGCGGTGGCACGAGATGCAAGAGTCACAGTGCGCATTGATATCGCGACGCATGGTTGGCCAATAGTACTCGAGACGTGCTTGGCGCAAGCATCGGTCTTTACCTGGATGGGATGCGTGAGGTGTATCATGAACGATTTGAAGGACCGCAGATATCAGGTCAGTAGGAACAACGAGTTGGTGTACTTCTCTGTTGGGCAAATCCTTTCCTGTAAGGAATGTTTTTCTGTACAAGAGACCATCTTTTAGTATGAACTCATCTAGTGGTACTGGTAGAGCAAGTAAGGTTGAGGCATCTCCTGATTCAAGGAAATAAACTACTTGTGACCACATGGAATCTTTGCGCTGAGAGTTTTGAACATCCTCTGATGTTAAGGTTGTGCTGTCAGTGACCTTGGGTTGCAGGGACGTGACAGGTGCGGCTACATGACGTGAGAGGGCGTCCGCGACTACATTCAATTTTCCTGGGACATACTGAAAAGTGGGATTGAAGTCCTGGATGGTGATGGACTATCTAGGTAACCTACCGGTGAGGTTGTGTCCCTTAAACAAATCACATAGAGGAAGGTGGTCTGTCTGGATATGCACTGGCTAACCATATACTATGTCTCTGAAATGTTTCAAGGACCAGACGACTGCCAAAGCTTCTAAATCGGTGACACTGTAATTACGTTCAGCGGTGGTAAGTGTGCGACTAGCATACGCTATTACACGCTTCCTGAATGCTTGATCTAGTTGCATTAAAACTGCACCAAGTTCTGCGCCTGAGGCGTCTGTGCATAGAAGAAAGGGTTTGGTATAATCAGGGAATGCTAAAATTGGGGCATTGACAAGAGCTGTCTTTAGCGCTTGGAAAGCCTGGGACTGATCGTTAGTCCACACAAAGGATACATTCTTCCTTAGTAAGTGGGTTAGAGGGACGGCGATCTTTGCATTGTCTTTAATGAATCTGCGATAGTAACCACTTAGGCCTAGGAAACTTCTGACAGCATCGGTAGTGGTAGGTTCTGGGAAACTGATGATCGCCTTAGTTTTGTCGTCATTAGTAGTCATTAGTATGAATGCCTTGTGCGTCGACGACATGGCCTAGAAAGTTGATTTTCTTTCTCAGGAAGTCACATTTACTGAGGTTGATTTTCAGGTCTGCTAGCTGTAGGCGTTCCAATACTTGTTGTAGTTTGGCAAAATGGTCAGGGACTGATTTACTTACAACAATGATGTCATCTAGGTAAGCAAAAAGAGAGTGGCCCATCATGCCACTAAAGACCGAATGGATAAGTCGCATGAATACTGATGGAGCATTTCTCAAACCAAAAGGAAGTCTCAAACTGAAAATGTCCGGAAGGGGTGCTGAAGGCTGTAATTGGGAAAGAGGATTCTTCCATTTCGACCTGCCAGTAACCACTGAGGAGGTTTAGGGATGAGAAGTCTACGTTATTTTCACCTAGTGATTCTAGCAAATCTGTGAGGACAGGTAACGGGAAACGGTCTGGAACGGTTACAGAGTTTACTTTACGGTAGTCCACTACTGGTCTAAAGTTGCCGTCCTTCTTTGGGACTAAGAATAGAGGACTATTCCATGGACTGACGGAGGGTTCGATAATGTCCTGAACTAACATTTGCTGTACCATCTGATCTGTCTGTTTTCTTAAGCTGTGAGGTAACCGATATGCTGGTATGTAAAGGCTGAGTTCCTGGCACTAGGTCTACGTGATGTTTGTGATGTTTGACGAAGTCTGTCTTGCCCATTTGTTCTCCGGGTAAGGCTACCACATTTCTGTAAGCGTGCAAAAGGTCGAGCAGTTGAGATTTATGCTGTGGAAAATCTTTGCAAGTTAGGGGTGAGAGCAGGTCAGGTGAACGAGTCGGAGCAGATCCCGTAGAGTTAATGGCACATATACCTGTTGGTTGAATATCATCATCAGTATCAGTAGTAGGGATAGAGGATTCCTGGCACACCATTACAGCCGCTGGGTATACTAGGAAATCTCCGATCTTTACACCTTTTTGAAGTTTTAGTGGAGCATTCGTGACACTGAGCAAGTATAGATAACATAGACTGTCTTCTAAGATCATGCACCAGGCTGACTCATAAGTTAAGCCATTCACACAACACGTCTCAGGTAGTGTTAGTACATCCACTCCTTCTTTCGCACCTACAACACGAACAGAGACTTTGGTGAACACATGCGGTAACAAAATTGTGCACGTATTCGTTACTGCACGCCTCGTCTCTGCGTGTTGGAGAACATCAGTCAGACTCTGTGAGGTAGGTAACTGAGACATGTCTGAGTCGGCTGTAGTGCTGTCGTTAGAGGAGGCTGGAAGAGCCTTTTCTGAATGCTGAGAGAATGTATCATCAGGTGTTTCCTTGCTCTCAGTCAGCGAGGGAATGATCTCTGTATTCTCGGGTGATGATGATGATGGCGGCTCGACTTGTTCTGTACTCTTAGGGAGTGCGAGAGTCAGAGGGGACTGAATGACTGAAGTGACTGGCAATACAGGATGGGGACATTCCATACTGTAGACTGGGAACCCAGAAATGTCTATACTACTACAGGCAGGTAATAATGCAATGGAGTGTTGTGCCATGGTGGGTAAGCCAATAAGGGCATCTGCTGGACATTTCAAGCCGTTAGTAACATGAAATTCTATTGGGAAAGGGAGCAAGGTGCTGTCTAGTTGTACTTCTAAAGTGACTCTTCCCTTGACCTTAAACTCGGAGCCTTCTACACCGCATAGGCGAATGTCTGGCGATTCAAAGAAACTGACGCGATTGTGGTGGCGTTCGATGATGTCTAAGGAGGTATCAGAAATCAAGTTTACTATAGATCCGGTGTCCATGAAGAACGACGTTGGTATGTCATTACTCCGTCCTAGAATGACTAGACCTGAGGAAGCTATAGGTCTTACATAGCGGATGGGGAGTTGGTGTTCTGTTGCTACGTCATATTGGTCCGATAGGGACGCGGCGCTTCCCCCGACTGGTGGCGATTTAGGATTTAGGTAACGACACCCGTCTGTAGTGTGTGTCGTACTAGTCTTGTGATATTTGCATGTAGGGCGACGCGAAAGGGAAGGCGTACGCCGTCTAGTTTGGGAGTAAGGCCGTGTGTGTTTACGGTCGCAACTGTTTGCTCGATGTCCAGGTGTACCACAGTGCCAGCAAAGGATCGAGGACTGTCAGTTCTGTCGGACGCTAGATTGATCACGACTGGCAGTTGGAGAACAAGGTGTGGTAGGTCTGCCTCGTGTGGCTGAAAGAGAACGGCATTGGTCTGGGGAAGTGGTAGTGTGACAGACCTGAGAGAGCAAGGGTCGGTCTGTGGCCTGACGCGTGCGGTTTGAACCTGTTCTTTCATGGATGATTTAAATAATCTGAACAATTTTATCTCCTGGATTGAAACCGATCGCCAGGGCTGTTTCTCTCTGTTTAGGAATAAGCCAATGGAGGAATCTCAGGTAACCAAATAAATCTGCAAGGTTGTTGAGTGAAACCATAGGAGCTCCATTTACGTTCTGTACCCATTTCGTGTCTATAAGTAATTGGCGGATCTCGCTACTAGTGGCTTTCATGGCAGCGGCTGCTTCGCGTAGTTTGGCATGTTGGGGGCGGACTTGCAAATCCTCATCCATCTGGGTGAGGAGATTAGTGAACCCAATGAGAGATGCGGCATTTGAATGTTGGCAACAAAGTGTTATGAGTTCCTTATAGAAATCAGCAAAGGTTGTTATGCCATCAAAATGTCCAGCACGGATCGCGGATCCGATATCCGATTTGCCTTGGTGTAAGCGACCCATGAGATAAGAGACTTAGAGGTTTTCATCTGTAATCCGCCGATTGAGGATGTCGGTTTCGACCTCTCTGAGAAAATCATAAACAGACCAAGTGGAGTCCTCGCCGGTAAATTTGGAACGATTGGCATTGTCAAGATAGATAGACTGGGGAGTAGAGGTCGTTTGGGTCATGGCTGGAAGTGTGGTGATGGAAGTATGAGAGAGAGAGAAGGTAGTGGTAGTTAAGTGGAAGGGAGACGAGGTGAAGTGGGACAGGAGAGTTAATGAGAGTGGTAGGAGGAAGTAGAGAATCAGGCAGTGTAGTAACAGGGGTAGAGGATGAGGTATCTGGATGGGAAGTGTGGTGAGAGGCAAGGAATGAAGTGGTGGATGGGGAGGCAGGGCGGGGGTACGCGCGTCCGCTACGTAAATGAGTCACTGAAACGTCCTCGGCTGGTGGATTGTGATCATTGGTTGTTTCTAGACTGAGAGTGGATGAAGTAAGTTCCGTATATGCAAAGTATGACATGTAGTCTGGCGACGTAATATAAGATGAGAGATGAGGAGTGATATATATATTTACAGTATGAAGATGAGAAAATGTACCGACATGTAGTCTGGCGACGTAATATAAGATGAGAGATGAGGAGTGATATATACATTTACAGTATGAAGATGAGAAAATGTACCATGAGAATGGAAATGGAAATGTATGGAGGTGACGGAATGCTAGTTGCAATAAATAGTAGGTGAGATGGGAGATGAGGAATAAAGACTCGCGGTGAAGGTGAGGATGGAGTGAGGGGTGGAGATGAATTATGACAACACACAATCTTTAGAGAAAATCGGAGGATAATCTCTATAGAAAGGCAAACGGATGGATGAAGGTACACTAGTATAGTTACACAGCTGAGTTGTGAACGAAGTGGAGAGGGGATGGATGTCAGGCGAGGTGTATCAGCTGGCGGGAGACGATGATGACGTCAGAGGCAGGCGGGCGTGGTGAATGAGACTGGTTGTGAATACGGCTTGTAGTAGGTATGTAGGACGAATCTTAGAAGAGGTGGCGTTTCTCGCTAGTCTTGAGTCGATACGTGAATAGGAGGGTTGAGTGGCGCGGCGGTTTAATCCGTTGCAGATGGGAGGCACTCAGGGGTGGACAAATGTCTCCACAGGTAGATGCAAAGCTGGTGGGTGGTAGATGTGGCAGAGGGCAGTGACGTGGCAGATGCAGAGAGTGAACGGCAGATGCTGGAGAGGGCCACCAGCTTTGAACAGGTGTCAGAACAGGGAAGACAGGTGCGGATGGTGGCGGCGTTGATAGTCACGGCCTGTGTGGGGTTGTGGTCGATGTAGTGAATGGCACTGGTGAGGGGAAGTGGACACCTGTAGGCAGAGCCGGTATTACGCCATGAGAGTGAGGGCGAGGCTGTGAGAGGCGGAGCGGCAAGGAGGTGTTTTTTTGTTTTGGCACTAAAACACTGTAGGAGGCGTTCGGAAATGATGGTTCGAATACCGCTGCTACCAAAAATGTAACACCCCTCTCTTGATGGTTGAAGGAAAGTCCTGGAGTAGCTATTTACGGCCTTTAATTGTGGAGCACAGAAATATAGGTGCTATCTCCCTGATATCAGCCCTCGACTGAGAGACATATGGAAGTGGTTGTCTGGCTAGCCTGGGAAATGCTGCTTACGCTGCAATTCTGGATACAGTGGGGGGGGGGCATATAGTGGGGGGTATGCAGTGAGGGAGGCATATATACATATACATAATGACATAATACATACACATATAAGGAGAATGGTACACAAATTCAAGATCTGTTCTTTTCGAGATGCCTGGACACACCGTGTTTGAAAGACTGAAGATCGTAGGAAGTAGGGAATACAGACAGAGGAAGACAGTTCCAGGGTTGACCAGTTGTATAAATGAAGAACTGGGAGTAACGGTTAACTCTTGCATTAGAGAGTTGGACAGAGAAGGGACGAGAGTTTGTTGCTAGACGGGTGTTGCATGCTCGCCGTAGAGGTGGAGGGATGCAAGCAGACAATTCAGAGGAACAGTGACCGTTGAAGTAGCGATAGAAAAGAGATAAAGATGCAAAAGTGCGGCGAAGAGACAGAGGTTGAAGGAAATCAGTAAGAGGAGGAGAATTAATGAGACGAAAAGCCTTTGACTCCACCCTGTTGAGAAGAGCTGCATGTGGGGAGCCTCCCCACACATGAAAGTTGTACTCCACACAGGGGCGAATAAAACCCGTGTACAAAGTCAACAACTGTGCAGGAGTAAAGAAAGTTCGGAGTCGGCTTAGCACACCTAATCTCTTGGAAGCAGATTTCACAAGAGATGTAATATGTTCTTTCCAAGATAAATCCCGAGTTGACCTTTGGAAGCCATTTTGGTGACCTTAACCTTAACCCCGCCAGCCCATATCCGAACTCGTCCAATATTTTGGCCATATCTTGATACCCTGAGAGTTCCATGTTGATAGCTCAAGCGGTTCATGCGATATAATAGGAACAGATACACACACACACACACACACATACACACACACACACAGAAAGAGAGAGAGAGAGAGAGGGAGGCGGGCAAAAACATTATACCTCCAAGGCGGGAGATAATAAGAACAAATGACATAGCAAGAAAATTTTGCATACGAATCTTTTGCCTCCCTCTCATCCCATCTAAATCGGGACCTGTGTACCCTACCACCAGATGAATTTACTCAGTTTAAGAGAAATGAGGGGCCTACAAGTGATGGCGCTGTACACCTTGGGTGGAGCAAATGCAGAGTCTACCCGGAATCCAGTCTTCCTCATATTTTCTTACACTTCGCGGTGGGGAAGGACCCTTGTCTAACCCTAGATAAGCGCTGTCTACCAAAACGGGACGCCTGATCCCTATTCTGTTTATATACTGCACTGTATCTCGAGGACGGCCTCACAGAAGTAGTTAGTTACTTACTTGAGTTCGACGACTCTGCTCGGCTAGGCAAACAATAATAACAACTTATTTACGAAGTCCTATCGTTGTGAGAGGGTGAACTATAAAAGTAGATTTGCCATGTCTAAAGCCGTCATATCAAGTGTCAGTCAGTCGTCACACCAGTTCCCAAACCCGGGCAGCACACAGCAACACAGGTATTGTCATAACCATTTGGATTATGTCAACACTTGACTGGAGACGCGGCTCATGCACCTCTGCCTGTTTCACGTGCAGCTCGCATTTCCTTTCGGCGTAGTGAATCCAGTCAGCCCTAGAACGTCTGTATCTTTTATTTTTATTTTAACCCTCTGGCTGTTTATTTTTTTCGATTTTTATAATGGAGAGGTTAACTACCGGTAGTCTTACTAGACCCCCGAAATCCGAAAGGCATTTCTTAAGTTGCATAAAATCATCTGGTATCAGCAAAAATAAAATATAAAGAAATAGCCAGGTAGACAGACACACAGACAGATAGCGCTAAATAATGGTAATGAATTAGAGGTGAGTATCTGTAGTTCGTTGCACCTCTACCATAATAATGAACACATCCCAGGCCTTCTAGTGAGTAACTGTGTACTGTATATACCGTGCTCGTACTATCGTCTGTCTGCATATTTGTTTGTTCAACTACTCATAGATACGTGATCTGATTTTGATGAAACTTTAGAGGAACACTCCCTATGGCCACAGGATGTGAATAAACTTTTTTCAGTTTCAAAGTTCCGATTTAAAAAAAAAAAAGATGACGAGTAACACTAAACTACATCCTATTCGGTGAGAATCTCTTATAGCCCCGCATCTGCCGTGGACGCAGATAAAGTAGACAGCGTAACACCTTCTTCAGAGATGCTTTGTACATTACACTTAATGTATTACAGGTGTAAACTTGTGGACAATAAATCATTAATATACATTCAAGTGATTATACTTGTAGATCGGTAATATGAAAGTCAGATTGTAAGAATGAGATGTTACGGAGTCTCCCATGCAAGCGAACACACTGGCCTTGAAGCTTTTTGCACAGATTAGTAGAAATTCCTTTTGAAGAATATCTATATCCGTATCTGTATCAGTTCGTATGGACGTGTGGGGCCAAACTTTATCCTCCGAGGAAGAACGATTTCCTGATGCTAGCCAAGGACGAATCATGAGGGAATGACTAGTGAGAGCGTTGCATGTGTAAGTATTGGTTTAGCTTTTTTTTTTTTACAATAACAGAACAGGAGAAGGAAAAACAAAAGAAAAAAAAATCCATACACCGGATTACAGGTGTCCTTCATTCATGAAAAATCTGTAACAGTTGGACTCGAACAGCCATAGGTTGAAGTTTGGTGGGACTGGGAAACCACTCTGGGGAAACGAGTTCCAAAGAGATGCAGCTAGGGGAATAAAGGAATTCTGGTAGGTTGAAGTCCTGCAGTATGGCAGTGTGACAGCCCAGTCATGAGCGCTACCAGGTGCCCGTGTAGTGTGGCACAATGGTTGCCACTTCTTCTGAGCATTTGCCATAAAAGTATCAGTAAAATTATGCAAGGGAGGCAACATTCCTTCTTCCTTGTAGGGGAGGTAGTTCTTTTGTAACAGTAGGGTTATTGATAATTGTAATAGCTTTATTTTGAATTTTGTACAGTTGTTTTAGTGCAGCCTCTCCACATCCATTCCACAAAGGTGAGCAATATCGCTACTGAGAGCCCACATGACTTGTAAATTATAGCTAACTGCTCGTTGGTGAAGAAGTTACGGACCCTGTACAATGATCCAAGTTTCGCTGAAGCGGTTTTAGCAAGTGATCTAACATGAGAGGTCCAGCTGAGGGCATTGTTAAGTGAAATACAGAGAATTTCAATACTTTTCCTAGAGTTAAATGATTCAATGTTATTTTGTCCCTATTCAGTGATCTTAGATATGACTTGATTTATGGAGATTGCTGTACTGAGTTGTGAGAGATACTAAACTTTGTGAATGGGTGTTTATGTGTGAATGAACTCTGAAGTGTTGAGTCATCTGCATATGAATGAATGGGATTACAGGTGACAGATAAGAGATAATTAATATGCATTAGGAATAGGGTCGGAGCGAGAACGGATCCTTGTGGTACTCCGGCATTAATCAAGTGGAAATTGGAATATACATCATCTACTTTCACTCTTATCATTCTGTCGGTGAGATATGAGGAATTCAGGGGAACAAAATATGATAGGCCATAGCAAGGGAGTTTAATTGCAGGGAACGATGCCACACTCTGTCAGTGGCTTTAGAAATATCAAGGGCTATTGCATGAGCTTCTCCATGTTGATCAATTGACTGATGGATGGTATGAGTCAGGAGACTGAATATATCAACAGAGGATCTTTCGTGGCGAAAACTATTCTGTTTGTCATTAATTAAGTTGTTGGATTCAAGATGTTTAACAATGTGCTTATTAATTACAGTCTCAAACACCTTACTAAGCTATATGATCAAATGCAACTCACCCATAGAAAATGAGTCTTTCAAGAGTTAGCCCGAACGGATGGAATAACAGACACGCAGACACTGAGACAGAGGAAATAGAAGAGCAGGCGGATACAAAGACATACAGACAGATATAACAGACGAACAGACAGACACACATACATAGAGATAACACACAAAGATATGAGGTTGGCAAAGCTAAGGTATGAAGTAATTTGTCATGCAACCCACTGTCAGCCACTCTGCACTCAGTCCTCACTTAGTCCGTTATGTGTGCAGACAAAATACTAGCTTACATTTTAAGTGAGAAATTATGTTTCAGTAATTAGCTGCTAAAAGCAAAAACTTCCCACGTCTGACTTCCGTGCAGCTTCACAATGAATCACCAACTACTTCAAGTGAGAAAGATGTTAATTCATCAACAACTTAATAATGAGTGCTTTAAGTGAAACAGGTTTAAGCGAGACATAAATGTGCCTAGGCTGTGTTCTCGACAGCTTGGGAGTCTCCCTAGCACTGTTCTTTGGAGAAATATTTTGTAACGCTTCTTAACCCTTTTAATACCAGAGGTCAATAGTGAGCTGAAAATAATGTCTGTAGCAAAAACTGAAGAAAACGAGACGCCAATGAACTTACCGTTTTGGGTGATTTTAACGTCCATAATGTAGAATGGTAATTGCATTCTGCCAGGACTGACGATATTGGTCTAGAATGCGAGCTGTTTGAAGAATCGTTTAATCTCACGCAATTGGTAAAACAGCCAACCAGAATACCAGAGAATCCTGACCATAACGTCTATATCTTGGATCTATTCCTGACAAATAATCTAGATCAGTACAGGATAGAAGTACTGTCACCACTTGGATCCCCCGACCACAATCTTATCAAAGCTTCATTAGCCCGTTTTGAACCAGTTAGAGTGACCAGATGGCACTTTGATAGGGCAGACTGGGATGGATTTAGAAATTATCTTGCTGATATTCCATGGCAGTCTTTGGCATCATTTTTACCCAGTCCCACATTAATGACTTAATACAAGCTGGCATGGAACTGTTCGTACTAAATCAACAGCTCACTAATGAACACATACATAGAGATAACAGAAGGATAGACAAACACACAGACATGTACGCAACGATCTATCTTGCTCTTGTGTTCCTGAACTTGAGTCTTCTGAATTCTCTACTCTCTGGCTTCGGCTCTCCTGTCATTCTCTGACTAAATATATCCGTGCTGTTTACTTATCTCCTAATTCTACTGACTATCAAAAATTCTTTGACTATCTTACTTCTACGATGGAACA
>JAGKTI010003483.1:0-11010 GCA_018397915.1 Birgus latro
CACACACACACACACACACACACACACACACACACACACACACACACTCTGAAGGAATGCAGGGAACAACTGGCGGATAAAATTCACAGTTTAATTGTGTGTTCTTTGGAAGAGGGGAAAGTGCCTCGGGAATGGAAGAGGGCAAATGTGGTACCGATTTATAAGGGAGGAAACAAGGAAGAACCCCTGAATTTTAGACCAGTGTCCCTGACCAGCATGGGTGCAAAATTGTGCAAAAGAATCCTGAAAGATAGGCAGATAAAATATCTGGAAGAGATGAATGTTTTGACTGAAAGCCAGTTTGGTTTCAGAAGTGGAAGTTCATGTGTTTCCAACTTGTTGAGCTTTTACTCGAGCGATTGGGTGGATTGTGTGTATTTAGATTTGGAGAAGGCCTTCGACAAGGTACCCCATAAGAGACTAATGTGGAAATTAGAGCATATAGGAGGACTGAAGGGTAACCTCCTGGAATGGATGAGAGACTTTTTAAGAGACAGACAAATGAGGACAGTAATAACGGACAGGACATCTGGATGGAGGGAAGTAACAACTGGTGTCCCAACGTAAATGATACGGTAGATGGAGTAAACCGTTATGCAAGTCTGTTTGCTGATGATGTAAAAATCTTAAGGAAGATAGGGATTGAAGAGGACTGTAAAATGCTGCAGGAGGGTCTGGATAAGATACATGATTGGAGCTGGATGTGGGAAATGAAATTCAATGCAAAAAAAATGTAACGTATTGGAAATGGGTAAAAGTACCAATAGGCCATCACCGAATTATTTGATTGGTAATGAACCAACTACAAAAGCGAAAGAAGAGAAAGATTTAGGAGTGCTGGTCCAGGATAATTTGTCACCGGAAAAACACATTAACCCCTTCGTTACCGACCCCCCCCCGACTCCCGGCCGCTCCCCGCTCCCCCCCTCAAACCGGATTTCCCATTCACTCTGCTTGTTTGTAGGGTAGCGTATTGTTTATCCTTACACTGTTTCCTTTCAGTTTATATTAGTTTTTTTTTTTGTATTGCCAAATACATATTGGCCATAAGATATATTTAACGAAGTGTAGTAGCAGTATTAGTCGTAGTAGTTGTTGTAGTAGTAGTGGTAGTAATAGTAGTAAGATATATAAAAAATATACATACTGAACATAAATAAAATGGTTTGTAATTATTTACCTTGTCATAGTGTAGGCTTTAGGTGAGCTATGTAGTAGATAAATCCGAGGCAGATGAGGTATGTAGTAAGTAGACCTGAGGTAAGTGAGATAGGTGAGGCAGGAGAGGTAGGTGAGGCAGGGGAGGTAGGAGAGTAGGGTGGCGCACTCCAAGGCTGGCGCACCTGGTGCACTCCGAGGCAGGTGCACTGAAGCAGATGAGTGAATCACTGGGCATGCCAGACCTGGAAGTGTTCGGGGGAACACAAACCAGGCTGCTGAGGGCAGGCAGGGCAATGTTTTCTGCTCAGCTTTGTCTTCCCCTCTCTGTGACATCCTGCAGTGCTTCTGAGGTCGCTTGTTTTTCTCAGTGGCAGGTATGGTCAACAGTCCATGGCACTGAGAAGCCCCTGCAGCCCCACCTCCCTGCCTTTTCTTCTTCTTGGGGGGTTTCTCTTCTTTGACCAGACATAAGGCAGCATATCCCATCGAGCACTGGAGGAGGAGTTCGTGGGTCACCAGCTTGACGAAGTCCCCAAATTCAATCCACTTCATGTCAGGGTGCAGATTCATGTAGATTGTTCAGGCGTTTGACAGCATACGTGAAATCATATGATTTACGAGTGGGATCAATGGGCTCCAACAGCTGGTCCACCAAATCTACAGACCCCATCTGCTTGTTGTACTTCTGGATTGGCGCTGTTTTTTTTATATATTCCTTCCTGCCTCCCTTCAGGTAATGTGTTCTCTCCACAAACCCTGCCTTGTACTTGGTGGTGATTACATTGACATATTTTGTGTCTCTAAACTTCACCAGAAGGGTGTTGTCGTTCCTTGAGAATAGTGCTTGGCCTTTTTGCAGTGCTTCATTTCTCACAATTTGGGGGACTCTTCTAGTTGCACGTATAGTGCCTGTCATTAGTGTAACTCTCTCTAGTAAGTATTGGGCAAGGTGCAAGGAAGAGTACCAGTTATCTAGCACCACATGCCTTCTCTTCTTCAGGAGGTCGCCCATGAGGAAAACTGGTACTCGCTCAGACTTTCCCAAGGCAGACAGGTCTGGATCCTCCAACATCAGGTCATACAGGCGCAGTGTATATAAGCAAAAATTCCATGTGTATCCTCTGGCACTGGGGGAACTAGGGCATAGTGCAAAGAGTTTCAGTCCAAACCACTTCCTCTTGGTTTTGATATATTGCCTGAAGTGTAGCCTGCCTTTGTAGAGGATGAGGGATTCGTCCACAGCAAAATTCTCCCCGGCAGAAAAGTACAGCATGCATTTTTCCTGCAGCATAGTAAGAAAGGTGGATATTCTTGTAATAGGCTTCTTGACATCTGCATCGTCAGAGTGTGAGTATCGGATAAAACGCTGAATTTGTGAAAACCTATTCCTGCTCATTATTGCTGAGGTAAACACAGGTGGGCCTTGGCAGAGCAATGAGGTGCTCCAGTATGAGATTTTTGGTAATTTGTTGAGTCCCATCAATAGTTGCAAACAAATGAATACATTCATCTCATCCTCGTGAACATCTTTCCACCTCTTCCCCATAAATTTGTTAGGCTTGATGTTAGGGTTCTCCCTGAAGAATTTGTGTGCCCACTCATTCGTCCACAAACACAGGGATTGGACTAGATCACTGGATAGAAACAGCTGAAAACAGCCCAAGGCACTCACTGCATGTGATTGATGATGATCAATAATGGCTGGATGCACATCGGGAAAGTCATCAATAACGTTAGGCAAGGGGCTGGGTCGTTGATCTGCAAAGGGATCAGCCATAAGTGTGAATCCTGAGGTAGCAGGGCCTGGTAATAATGGCGACACTGCTGAACTAGTGTCGAAAGCGTGACTTTCCTCCTCACTCTTGTCATCACTGCTCACTGAACTGTCATTTTCAGGCATATAATCTTCGTCTGAGTCAGACTGAGTCTCATTGTCATCTGACCCCTCCAGTTCACTATCCCATTCCATTTCCACATCACTTTCACTGTCAGACGACGCCATGGCAATCCTGCGTATCTCCTATCACGAGGAAATGGGGTAACTGTCCTGCAAGCATGTGTTTCCCTCCCTCCCTCCCCCCACCCTCGGGTACAGCAACACTGGACTCATTGCTAGGCAACCATGAGCTGATACCAACAATCACATTTGTTCTATATTATATCACATTATATGGGTATATATATATACAGTAGGCGAGTAAAGTATTGACTTTTTTTGCCGACGTCATTCTTTTTCGCGTTAAGTGAAGTAGGGTCAATACTACCCTCCCCTGTGATGCGAAATGGGCTGATGCTTTTTCAACGGGAGCTGGCAACCCTGCTTGATAGGTTTGGCACCACAGGAGCAGGCTCAGCAGTGTTTGGGCAGCCACAGGAGGAGGATTTTCTCTGTGTGTGATGCACCACGAGGGCATGTTTTGACTCAAATAACACAGTTATTTGGTTACCTACCACATTCTCATCATGCCTAAAGTAACCACAAGCAAGGACAAACGTGTGGAAGTGATTACTTTATATAAAGCTGGCCCCAAACTCCCATTTATTGCAAATCAGATGGTGTTAGACAGAGGACAGTGCAGAGACTGGTGAAGTGGTTCAAGGACAGTGGGGAGGCCATTCCTCCCACTCCACTTCCCAAGCCTGGGAGACCTCGTAAGACAACCTTCAGGACCCGTCAGCTGATCTCAAGGCAAGTTAGCAAGGATCCAAGGCTAACAGCACGGGATTTAAAAGAAAAGAACCCACAGTTGCTGGCAGATGTGTCTGTCAGAAGTGTGCAGCAGCTGTTGCATGACGATCTGGGCTACAGGAGTTTTTGTGCTCGTAAAAAACCACTGCTAACTGCACTTCAGAAGAAAAAGAGAGTAAATTTTTGTAAGAAATATCTTGCCTGGAGTGAGGAGCAATGGAAAACTGTGCTTTGGAGTGATGAGTCAACATTTACTGTCACTGGTACCCCTTCATCACGAGTGTACCGCAAACCAGGCAGTGACCCCCTGGATCCTAAGTACACTTCCAAGTTTGTTAAATACCCAGCCTCACTCATGGCTTGGGGCTGCTTTACATATTATGGTGTTGGTAGGTTGGTAATTCTACCTGCAAATGAAAAAGTGAACCAGAACAATTATTTGAAGCTCTTATGTGATGTTTTAAGTGACTCTTTTGATAAAACCAAGGCAAGAGTATTTATGCAAGATTCTGCCCCTGCACATGTTGCAAAGTCAGTGAAACAGTGGCTAACAGACTGTGAGGTTCCCTTTATTCGAGATTGGCCCGGAAACAGCCCAGATATCAATCCCATTGAGAATTTATGGGCGCACATGAAGCGGCAGCTGCATAGTATGGACACATCATCTTTGCCTAAACTTGAGGCTGCAGTCAAGCAGCTATGGAGCAGTTTTAGTCCGTCTGTTCTGCAAAACTACGCCATCAGTCTCCCCAGACGCCTTAAGAAGATAATAAAGGTGAAGGGGAATGCCAGTAAATACTAAATTCAATGGTGAGTGTTAATTTATTTGTTTCTCCTTGCTAACCACAAGAATGTTTTCTTTTTTTAAGATGGCATCAACACTTTCCGCACCTACTGTATATAAAAATCAAAATATATATTATACAATATGCCCCCAAACAAATTGAGCTCATTGGCATAAATCTATGACACATGCCAGAGCCATGACAGAGGTGTATGACGTCATAGCTGGTTGCCATTCAGTCACAACACGTGGCATCATTATTTCAGCCCAAACCAAGTATTTAGCTCCCCAGCATGCCCCTATCTATCTCATGTATACACTCGTATACATGAGTGAATTTGGTTTCTCAGCCGAACTTTTTTTTATGTATACGGGAGTGATACATATGTGGAATTCAGTAACGAAGAGGTTAACAAGATAGTTAGAGACATATAAACTCTTGACCAACATAAGAGTTGCATTTCATTACATGGATGAGCAGATGATGAAAAAATTGATAGTGGTCATGATCCGCCCCAGGTTAGAATATGCAGCAGTAGTGTGGTCCCCACACAAAAAGAAAGATATAAACAAGATTGAAAGAACACAAGGAACAGCAACCAAGATGGTCCCCAGTCTGGCATATCTGTCGTACAGAGAGAGGCTGGAAAGTCTGGATTTGCCTTCCTTAGAGGAAAGGAGAGAGAGAAGGGCGACATGATTGCAGTGTTCAGGACCACGATGGGAGCAGGATCTGTTTGGGTTGGATGAGAGAGTTACAAGAGGACACGGAATGAAACCGAAGAAGCCAAGCTGCTTGAAGGATATTAAGGATATCACACACACAGCAGCAGCCAAAGCGGATGGACATGTCTCCTCAGCCTCTTACCCACCTCAATGAACCTTGAGCAGTTTCAGGAATTATGTTGTCCTGTCTCTTTAGTTTTGATTGAAGTTTAAAGTACTGAAAGTTAATACAGTCTACCAAAAATGTAAAGAGCTATAGTCAGTGAGTATACATGAATGTTTCTGGGAACATCGGTAACAACTGTTTTTTGGTTTAGTACTGTAACCAACCTCAAACATGGCCGACAATGTAAACATCGAGGGACTCGAATGTCCAGGCTTTGACAATGAAACCAATGTCATGGATCTTGTTAAAATGTTGATTATGAGAATTAGTGAACTGGAAAAGAAAGTGGAGGATCTAGTATCAAGAAACATGCCTGAAAATAATGAAAACACTATTCAGAGTCTGATACAGGCCAATGAGACGGCGAACCAGGAGATCAAGAATTTGAAAAATGAAAATATCGAATTAAGGAAAAAACTGGAAGAAAGCAGTAACAAAACGGAGGTGAGTACTGTGTTAGAAGAGCAAAAGGCAAAGTGGGCACATGTGGAAGAAGAACAGAAAGAAGTGGTTAACTTAAGGGAAACCATTCAGGAAGAAAGGGAAATGAACAAAAAAAAAAATGGAAGAAAATGTAGTGAAAATATTGAAGAAAAAAGAGAAAATAGTGAAAGAAACTGTACAAAGGAACAGATGTGTGATAATATTTGGAAGCAGGGAGGAAGAGAAAAAGGTTACGTCTGTGAGACTCGAGAGAGACTTGAATCAAGTAAGAAAAATATTGGGGAAGGTCGATCCCGAAGAAAACAAGAGGGAAAAAGAAACTGAGGAAGAACGGAGGACTGGGCCATATAAGAAAGAGGAAGTAAGACCAATAAAAGTTAAGATATCATTGGAAAGTGTAGTAAATGATAAAGGGACCTTGAAACTAAGTATTTAAGTGGCAGGGCTGGAAAATATTATAGTACGAAAGGATTTGAATGAAGAAAAAAGAGAACATTTAAAATCTTTGAAGGAACAAGTAAAGGATTAAAATGACAGGAGGACAGAGGAGGAATGTAAAATTTTTTTTTGGAGAGTAATGGATATGAAAGCAAAGAAGTGGTATGTGAGGAACTAGAAGTGAAGGAAACATGGGGGATGGATATGAATACGAAAAAGAGAAGAATGAGTAAAGTTAAAAACAGTGTAGGAAATCTGCATATCATGTACAGTAATGTAGATGGGTTAATATCTAAGAAAGGGGAAATTGGAGACTATATAAATGAAAATAAACCTGAAATTGTTTGCTTGGTGGAGACTAAAATGCCCCGAGATGTTAATACAAAATTATTTGGATGGAACAATTATAACATTTGGAGGAAGGATAGAGAAAACAAGTCTGGGGAAGGTATAATGATTTTAACCCGTAATGACCTACAAGCAAAATATATAGAAACTGAAAATACCATGGCTGAACTTTTGGAAACTGAAACAGTGGATAGTTATGGAGAATAGATAGATGTAATAGTATTTTACATGCCCCCCAAAACTAGGGCATGGACAAAAGAAGATTACGAACGGTTAATAAGAGAATCCGTTATTAAACTAATGATGGTAATTGAACGAGGAAACGGAATAATTATAATGGGAGATTTTAACTGCAGAGAAGTTGATTGGGAAAGTATGGATGCTGGGAATAATGAGGAATCATGGGGAAATAAATTAATGGAATTGGTGACGGAAAACGTGTTAACCCAATTAATTAACCCACCGAGTCCCGACCGTTTTTCTACCCAGCCTACCCCCAGATCCCGACCGATTTTCGACGTTTTGTTTTTTGGCTGAAACCTTCGCTTTTGGTGAGAAACATCGAAAATTCATAGTGAAATCGCGATCCTGAGGTTAAAAAATGTTGATACAGGTGTCACTCAACCTTACGTTTTCCTTCTTTTTCAGGGTACCTGGCTAAGAAAACGAACTATGGAAGGGTTGACTAATTCAAGCCACTTTAAATTACGTATTTATTTCATTTATTTGGTACGAATTTATGTGTAGTAAAAGTCTATAATGGTTTTCACACAATAATACAGGCGTTTATAAGCATTGTTCACTTACCCAAAACCTAAGTATATGGCACCTTCCTTTATGACATTACCACCTCATCACTTCTGTTTGTTTCTACCTCTAGCTTCTTTGTTTCTTTGTCCTCCACCTCAGGAATCACTTTCACAGTGAATTTCGTCATTAGAGAGACTGTGGGGCAACATACCTTTACTGGCTATGTTGCTGCTAACAGGTGAATTGCCCAGTGTGGGGGGGAGGGGGGAGGGGAGGAAGGGGGGTTAGGAGGGGCCAGGCAGTATCCCCGCTTGACTTCAGGTAGAGGAAGGTCTCCCACATATGCCTACCAAAAATCACCCGCGAATGTTGAAAAATGTGCACACAATGGGCTTTGCAATTGCGTGACATACGATGCATGTCGCTGGGTCTGTCCGCGGAAAAAAGTAGCGACATGCATCGTACATCGATGGGACTCGGCGGGTTAAAGAAAATACAAGAATCAAGGGTGACGATGAACCATCGAGGCTCGACCTAGTATTCACGAAGGACCCAAATGATGTGAGGAACCCTTTGGTAAAAGTGACCATCTAGTTATTGAGATGGAAGTGGTGGGAGTAAGGGAAGGAGAAAGAGATGAAAAACACAGAGAAAATAGACACAATAATGGGAAGGCAGACTTTGCTTCCTTGCAGAACTTTTTCCAAAATGCAGACTGCAGTAAAATGAATACGATCATAAATGTTGATGAAAAATATGAGTTGTTAATAGAAGTATATAAAACAGGAGTTAGTAAATATGTCCCAAAATTTTCTGCAGCTATGGAAAGGAAGAAAGAATGGTTTAACAACAGATGTAGAATGGCACAAGAGACAATATAAAGAGCATGGAATAAAGTGAGAAGAAGGTATAGTGAAAGGGCTTGGGAGGAGTACAAGCAGGTAAGAAATGAATATGTAAGAGTGCAAAAAGAAGAAGAAAGGAAATACGAAAAAGATATTGTGACTATATGTAAAAAAGAGCCAAAACTATTTATAGGTTTGTAAATGGTAAAATGAAAGTTAAGGACAGTATAATACGAAGAGAAGAAGAACTGTGCGAATTAATGAACAACAAACTGCGGTCAGTCTATGTGTTGGAGGAGGAATTTAGGGAACCTGAAATGGAACCCAGGATGATGGGAATGGCAGAAATTACAGTCGATGTGAATGAGGTGCTACAGTTGATGAGGGATTTGGATGTGAGGAAAGCAATGGGACCAGATGGTGTGGCTGGATGGATTCTGAGTGAATGTGCAGACCAGTTAGTGTGGCCTGTGTATGGCATCATTGAGACATCACTGGAAAATGGAGAGTTACAAATGATTGGAAAAGAGCAAGTATTGTGCCAATCTTCAAGGGAAGAGATAGGGAAGAACCACTCAATTACGGACCCGTATCACTTACTAGTATTGTTTGTAAAATCTGTGAGGAAATTATTAGAAAAAGATGGATAAAGTATTTAGAAGAAAATGAAGTGATAACACCAACACAATTTGGTTTTAGCGAAGGAAGATCATGTATTACCAACCTATTAAGTTTCTACAGTAAGGTAATAGATGTCATACAAGGAAGAGAGGGATGGGAAGATTATGGGTATCTTGATCTCAAGAAAGCATTTGACAGGGTTCCCCAAAGGAGACTGCTATGGAAGTTGAAGATGTTT
The DNA here is from genome assembly GCA_018397915.1 of Birgus latro. Lineage (NCBI taxonomy): Eukaryota > Metazoa > Arthropoda > Malacostraca > Decapoda > Coenobitidae > Birgus > Birgus latro. Next base: position 9,211 of record JAGKTI010003483.1, read on the forward strand.
GGAAGGGTGCATGGGAAACTATTAAACTGGATGGGATATTATTTGACACGAAGGCAGATGAGAATGGTAATAAAAGACAAGGTTTTGCAATGGAGAAGCATGACTAGTGGAGTACCCCATGGCTCTGTCTCGGCCCCAATAATGTTTCTGATATATGTACAGTCGTCAGCAGAAGTTTGCTGCAAGGCTACTCGTATTGTGTGAATCAGTTGGTCTGGCAATAGTGTATAGTGAATAGTTGCCACATATGCATTTAAATGCTGTTTATGACATTTTTTGTATTATTTTTTATTATCAGTAGAATCGGCCTAGAAAATAATTTCGTATACAAATTATGTCCATAACATGAGAAAATGCAGATGCCGTCAGAACATCTTATAAAATAACTTGTGAGAATAATACTTTGATGTTTCAGAATAATCTAACTGCAACCTCCTTCCCCTTCTCTAACCTCCCTCCCTCCTGGTGTCCCTTCCACCCTCCCCTCTCCCTCTCCCTCTTACCCCCCCCTCTCTCTCTCTTTCTCTCTCTCTCTCTCTGCCATGTTGCTATATGGATTTAGTTGCCTAGCCACTGATAAATTCAGTATGGCTGAACTGAAATAATAAGGCTATTCCGCTTTATAATTATTTGTCTCCCTGCCCTCTCTACCGTTATTTACTCATACACAAAAATACAGTGTTTATTACACTGCATTTCTTTCATGACCTTTTAACCCTTTCTTCATCACCATTTTTACCCTGTCTTCATCACCAATTGACCTCTCTGGCGCACTCGTATTCTCACAGCACTATACCCATTTGGCTCACTATAAACCCACTCATCATCAATAACTTATTAAAATTCCTTTCTCTTCTCGTCCCATTCAGTTCTACCCTGTCTCCATCCTCCTCTTTTCATTCATCTGGCTTTTATTTTTCCAACATTTGTCGCTCCCAACAATCATGCTAAACTGAAAGATGCGGGAATTCTTGTGTTGTAATACTGGAGTTATGCTTTAAGTGATTTTTGCCAGTCGATGGCGACTATCGGATTATGCCTAACAGACATCCTCGACCATTTGCTGAACTACTTTCCCAATTCTTTAAGAAAGTATTCTCAGTCACTTGATGTGAATTAAGTTGTGGTATGGGGCAATTATTTTTCAGATATGACTACAATATATCTATCTATCTATCTATTGCCAGATGCCTCAATCCCGTACGGGGTGGCCACAAACAAATCGCCTCCATGTCACTCTGTCCCCTGCCATTTCACTACCATGCTCCCAACTCACACCCCCCTCTCTCATATACCTCTCCACTCTATCCCTCCATCTCATCCTCGGCCTCCCCCTCCCTCTCGCCCCCTCCAACTCACTCACATACACTCTCTTCGTCAGTCTTTCACTCTCCATCCTCTCCACATGCCCAAACCACCTTAACGTGTTTCTCCTAACGCTTCCCATCACATCCTCAACCACACCACAACGCTCCTTCACTTCCTCATTTGTCAGTCTGTCTCTCCATGTGACTCCACATGCTCCTCTCAAATAACTCATTTCCACTGCTCTCACTCTTGACTTCTGTCCTTCCAACAGGGTCCAAGCTTCACTTCCATATGTCAGAGTTGGTATCACAATACTGTCATGTAACAACTTTTTCACTTCCATGCTCACCTCCCTGTTTCTTATCACTGCTTTCAACGAACCAGCAACCTTCCTTCCCTGCTGTACCCTTTCGAGCACTTCACCCTCCAGACTTCCAACCTTACTCATCACACTACCCAAGTACATAAATTCACTCACATTCTCCATATCCT
>JAGKTI010003483.1:15662-42646 GCA_018397915.1 Birgus latro
TAATATAAATCATATTTTCATAATGGCTTATTTACATTCAAAAAATAAATATATAATTTAAAGAACAATCAAATAAGCTTATTTATGGCAGCATAAGTTTAGTTCTATATTTAACTGCATAAACATAATCCGCTCTGGGTAGGGAAGAGCCATAGCTCGAACAGTGGGGACCATCACCTCCTCCAGCATTTCGAGATATATTTCAGCGTTAAACCGCCCTTCGATTTCTGCAAGTTTCCCAACGCCGTATAAGTGGACCCATCCCCACACATTGCATGTCACATGGCCACTTCTGGCGACTTCGCAAATGTTCTCACGAGAGTATCTGGTGCCACTTCGTCGATAACAGTGAAGTTGACCATGTGTTGTGGAAGAAAATGTTTTTCCGTCCGAGAAAATAACTGTGCCCCAAAATCCAGGTTCTCGTTCACATACATCTCTACAAATCTGAGGCGAAGAATGAGGTGTCTCACAGTCAGTTTCTCTTTCTCTGCAGGAATTCTGTGATGCAACCCCCTCTCCTTCAGTTGACGACGCACTGTATCACTCTATACTTGCACGTGGAGATTGTCCCTGATAGCAACAGCATTCGTAATCAGAGTTCTTGATGCTTCCTCTATGATTTTGTGGTAGTCCTCCTAGGCGCCGCAGACCTTGGACGATCTAGCAAATTACCTTCTGCTCCCACCTTCTCCACCATTTGTCAACAGTTGTATGAGACACATCTGGTTCGTGAGATATTTCAGCAGTGGAGTGTCCTGCTTCCTTCATTCCAATTATCCGTCCTCGGTGGGCTATCTTATCGTGGATCTGGGCCATGATCTTTGAGCTTGTGACTAAGTGAGGTTCAACGGGGTTCTGATTAAGTTCGCAGCATCCATTATAACTGCACCTCTGTATGGGGTTATGATAGTGTTCACCGACTCATGATGCATGCATGGAACAAATATTTACTCAGATCGCTGCATCAAGTTTGGAGAAAGGAGTAGGATAACACGAGTGACGTCATACCAAAAATTATGGCTTTAGGAATACAGAAGAAAGAATACAAGAACATTCAGTCCATAGTGGTGGATATACTGGGTTATTGCAGTAAACAGAATAAAAGAATGCAGGCAGAGTGGCAGGTAAAGAAAGTAGTGGAGAAAGAGAGAGTGAGGGAGGGAATGGGGGAGGGAGGGAGAGAGAGAGTTGGGGGGTGGGAGGGACACCATGAGGGAGGAAGGTTAGAGAAGGGGAAGGAGGTTGCAGTTTCATAATTCTGAAACAGCAAATAAATTTCTCACATGTCATTTTATAAGTTCTGACAGCTTCTGCATTTTCTTATGTTATGGACATAATTTGTATTCGAAACTATTTTCTAGCCGACTCTACTGGTAATAAAAAAAAAAAAATCATAAACGGCTTTTAAATGCATATGTGGCAACTACTGACTTTACACTATTGCCAGACCAACTGACGCACTCCATACAAGTAGCCTTGCAGCGAATTTCTGCTGACGACTGTACATGGTTTGCCAGAGGGTTTGAATAGTTACATGAGTATGTTCGCAGATGATGCTAAAATTATGAAACATATTAAATGTATTGATAGTTGTAAAAAACTGCAAGAGGGCTGGGACAAACTCCACAGTTGAAGCCTGACTTGGAAAATGGATTTTAATGCCAAGAAGTGTCATGTATTAGAAATGGGAATAAGTGAAAAAGGACCGCACTGGATATAAAAAATGGGCAATGAGAAAATTAGTAAAAGAAAGAATGAGAAAGACTTGGGAGTGATTATTCGTGATGACTTGTCACCAGAAAAGCATATAAACAAAATCATTGGGGGAACTTATAGATTATTGACTAACATGAGGGTGGCTTTTAATTATATGGATGAGGAAATGTTGAAGGAGTTGATAGTAACCATAAGACCAAGACTAGAGTATGCGGCTATGGTATGGTCACCTCATTTGAAGAAGCATATTGATAAACTAGAGAGGGCTCAACAGATGGCAATGAGGATAATACCATGTTTAAGAGAAATCACCTATGAGGAGAGATTGGAAAAACTGAAGTTACCAACACTGAGCGAGAGAAGGGAAAGAGGTGACTTGATCACGATATTTAGACATGTAAGAGAATTGGAAAGGGTGGATAGAGAGGATCTTTTTGTCTTGGATGACGGAAGAACAAGAGGTCATGGCTTCAAGTTGAGGAAAAGTAGATGTCTTAATGATCTCAAAAGGTTCAGTTTTCCGAACAGAGGCAAAAGTATTTGGAATGACTTAGACGAAGAGGTGGTGCTGGCAAAAAACATTCATGTGTTTAAAACTAGACTAGATAAATGTAGATACGGAGACAGGACAACACGAGCTTAGCACAATTCATGTATACTACAAATAGGTAAATACAAATAGGTAAATATACACACACACACACACACTTGAAACTCAAGATGTAAGGAAAGCCCCAGGACCGGATGGAATCTCTAACTGGGTACTGAAGGAATGCAGGAATCAACTGGTGGATAAGATTCACAGTTTAACTGTGTGTTCTCTGGAGGAGGGGAAAGTGCCTTGGGAATGGAAGAAGGCAAATGTGGTACCGATTTATAAGGGAGGAAACAATGAAGAACCCCTGAATTTTAGACCAGTGTCCCTGACCAGCATGGGCACAAAATTGAGTGAAAGAATCCTGAAAGATAGATAGATAAAATATCTGGAAGAGATGAATATTTTGACAGAAAGTCAGTTTGGATTCAGAAGTGGAAGGTCATGTGTTTCCAACTTGTTGAGCTTTTACTCAAGAGCGATTGACATGCTAAAGGAGACAGACGGTTAGGTGGATGTGTGTATTTAGATTTGGAGAAGGCCTTCGACAAATTACCCCATAAGAGACTAATGTGGAAATTAGAGCATACAGGAGGACTGACAGGAAACCTCCTGGAGTGGATGAGAGACTTTTTGAGAGACAGACAAATCTATCTACCTATCTATCTATTGCCAGACGCCTCAATCCCGAACGGGGTGGCCACAAACAAATCGCCTCCATGTCACTCTGTCCCCTGCCATTTCACTACCACGCTCCCAACTCACACCCCCCTCTCTCATATACCTCTCCACTCCATCCCTCCATCTCAGACAGACAAATGAGAACAGTAATAAAGGACAGGATGTCTGGATGGAGGGAAGTAACAAGTGAAGTCCCACAGGGCTCGGTGTTAGCGCCAGTAATGTTCCTGATTTACGTAAATGATATGGTAAATGGAATGAACAGTTATGCAAGTCTGTTTGCTGATGATGCAAAGATCTTGAGGAAAGTAGAAGTTGAGGAAGACTGTAAAATGCTGCAGGAGGATCTGGATAGGATACATGATTAGAGCCGGATGTGGGAAATGAAATTCAATGCAAAAAAATGTAAAATATTGGAAATGGGAAAAAGTACCAAGAGGCCATCACTGAATTGTTTGATGGGTAATGAATCAATCACAAAAGTGAGAGAAGAGAAAGATTTGGGAGTGCTGGTCCAGGATAGTCTGTCACCTGAAAAACACATTAACAAGATAGTTAGAGAGACATATAAACTCTTGACCAACATAAGAGTTGCATTTCATTACATCGATGAGGAGGTGATGAAAAAATTGATAGTGGTCATGATCTACTCCAGGTTAGAATATGCAGCAGTAGTGTGGTCCCCACACAAAAAGAAAGATATAAACAAGAATGAGAGAATACAAAGAACAGCAACCAAGCTGGGCCCCAGCCTGGCAGATCTGTCGTACAGAGAGAGGCTGGAAAGGCTGGCTTTGCCTTCCTTAGAGGAAAGAAGAGGGGCGACGTGATTGCAGTGTTCAGGGCTACGATGGGAGTAGATAAAATTGACAAAGATCTGTTTGTATGGGATACATGAGTAACAAGAGGACACAGAATGAAACTGAAGAAGCCAAGCTGCTCAACAGATATCAAGAAATATAATTTTCCTTATAGATGCACAGACATGTGGAACAGCCTGGACAATGAGGTGGTACACGCAAAAAACATTCATGTGTTTAAAACTAGACTAGATAAATGTGAATATGGAGACAGGACAACACATGCTTAGCTCAATTCCAGTATACTACATTCATCCATCCATCATCCAATCCTACGTTGCCCCATGAGAAGCATCGCAGCCCGGGGCTAGGCAAGTTGGACCTGACATTTAAGATGAGAGTGACCTGCCTCACTCATCCCTGAGTGGAATTACATGAGCAATAAATCTCAACTACCCCTTGGATATAAACCTTCATCAGACCAATCTGATTGGAGTGCTGTTTCGTTTCGTTTTTGAAGGCTCCAACATGCTTGCATGTGTCGGCCTTGGTCACCTAATGGCGGCTCTCCACGCTGCTCGATCTCTGGCGGCCTCCCTATTCAGTCCCTTAACCCTTAAGTCACATTTAATGACCTCGTCCCATGTCTTTCTCGGTCTACCCCTCCCAACCCCTCCCCCAATATTAACACTTCTCACCCTCTGTACCCAATTATCATCCCCCATCCTCTCCACATGTCCAAACCACCTCAGCCTACCTCTCCTCATCACAACACCAATACACTCCAGTCCCATCCTACCTCTCAACTCTTCTATCGTAAACCCAGCCCCCCCAGGCCTTGCACGCAGGGACGCACTGCACATCCACCTAATCATTGTCATTTCTGTACGTTTAAACCTGCGAATATCTTCTTCCTTTACTGCCCAGGTCTCACTACCATACAGCATCACACTCCTAACACATGCTGCATACAAAGACCCCTTAGCACGTAGGGAGAGTCCTCTCAATGTCAGGAGAGGCAACAGCTCCCTGAACTTCTTCCAACCACTTCTCACTCTAGCAACCGAGCTAACTCCAGCCCCACCTCTGGCACATAACATGTCTCCCAAATAACAAAACTCCTCCACACACCTGCAAGTTCAACCCTCTCACGCCTAACAATCTCCACCTGCTCTCCCCGATACACACCCACACACACACATAAACAACCATAAACAATGCATCAACAACATCCCTCCTCCATCCAACATTGCACTTCACAAACACATGACCACCAAAGCCATGCAAAACCTCCAAACAACATCTTTCTTGAACCCCCCACCAAACATTCATTCCTCGATTTCCCTTTCCAGAGAAAGAAGTGAATCTTACCAGACTGCAATCTGGCCAACACCCTTCCCTGCTTCAGAATCAACACAGATTAAAACTCACGAACAATCCACTATGCCTTTACTGTAATGAAGCCCCCCACACTACAACATACTTATTCACCCCATGCACTTCACTTTCACAACACACTCTTCTTCATCTAAGATCTTTGGGGGCAATGGGATGAGGTGGCCAGTTTCTTGCAGTTTACTGGGTTCATGCCCTAAGGAGCCTGGAGCCACAACAACAGCACCAGCAATAAAACAACAACAGCAGCAACAACAACATAAGGCATACGAGTAATCTGGAACAGCTGAACCAGCGTGAAGTCCCTGGCCACTGACTGACTTTGGGACTGTAACCCAGGTAACTGTTAAGATAAAAATGGGTAAAACTGTGAATGTGTCTGCTGGGGTGGCTGAAATGATGAAAGTTTCTGGGGACATAGGAGTAAGATTAGTAACCGATTTCATACATAGGAACCCCCCGGTATACAAAAACCGACATCCAAATTTCACTTCAACAAAATGCCAAATTCTGCATCTTTTCTCTTTATAGCACTTGTGGCAGGTGGGGGCATTCACCATCCACCCACTCGATGTAGTGCTGCTTTGAGGGTCTACCCTTTCCTCTCTTCCAACCTTTCTCTTCTGTCTTTCGTTCCTTCTTTCTATCCTCTTTCTTCTGCCTACGGGTAACTTTACACTCCCTCTTCTGTCTTTCTTTCCTTCATTCTTTCCTCTTCCTTCTGCCTATGGGTGACTCTACACTGAGTGATGAGCCAGATGGTTTCCTGTACACCAGGAAACCATTTACTAAGCTAGGTGGTAACTATACAACCAAATTATGGCACCTGGTGGTTTAGTGGGTAATTAAGGTGCTCCAATTGGATTAAGCCTGTGTAGGTTTATATCCATGAGGTGGTTGGGGTTTATTGCTCACATAATGCCCAGGGATGAGTGAGGCTGGTCTCTCTCATCTTAAATATCAGGACCAACTTGCCTAGCCCCGGGTTCCTACGCTCCTAATGGGGCAACATAGGATTGGATGATGGATGGATGGATTCTCATTTATCCAAATTCCAAAGAAAAAACAGCACTAAATTTTAACCGACTCTACAAACCCCTTGACAGGAAGAAATGCTCAGCCAACCCATGGAGTCTGAGTGTCCTGTATGTTGCTTGGCAAATGTGATTCTCAGCATTTAAATGTGTATCCACCACATCCAATTTATCATCATCTTGCTCAAACTACCACCTCCCTCCTGTTTCCCATTTTGTAGCCTGGCTAGACCATTGTGTGAACTTTTAGGAAAGGTCACAAGTGTTCCAGTGTTTCCTACAGGCAATTGAAAATATCTGTTTTTCTGTCACTAGAAAAACTGTGCAAATGGCTGGGACTGGAGAGCACCAAAAAGGAAGTAAAGAGTAGGAGACTGTGGTAGTCTGGACATGTAGATAGGTTGGACCAGGAGAGTTGGGTGAGGAAGTCCAGTAACACATATATAAGTACTGGCCTGTTGACAAGTGGCAGACAGGAGTAATGAATGAATGTGGGTTTTACAGCTGTTTTTGCCAAAAATTAGCACTCCTGTGGCTGGATATAGGGGATGATGAAACAAGAAACAGTGATGAAGGTGTAAAAGTTCCGACAAACATTGGTAAAGCAAGGAAGATCTCAGATCTAGAAGCATTACTAAAGAGCTGTACCAGGACAAAGCAAGGAGGAGTACCAGTAGTGCTATCAGGTGAGCCTTAATAACCTATGTTATGTGGAAAACAAGACATGAAACTGAAAATAAAGAAAAAGTAGAGAAGGCACTGTGCTAGTCATTTCTGGGTACACTTTTCTTGTTATTTTTTTTCCTCTAAGATCAAGGTGATACTTAAAAAGTCTCTCTTCTAACATTAAATTACCATAATGATGGCATAATTAAATCATCTACTTTCATTACTGATGAAGGGTTATAACTGCAGTGTAGTTTGTCCTAATCTCTAAGTGTCTCATTATTGACCAATTTTCTCATCCACATGAAACACAGCATCATTATCTGTTTGCTTTCACGTAAAGGAACTGGGCCTGACATTTTCAGTTCTGTCGAGGTTACATTAAATTCACTAGTCCTAGTTATGAGGTAGCAATGCATCTCCTTGGTTAGTAGTTAAACTGACCCTCCAATACTGTACAGGTATGCATACTCTCAGCCATCAGCTGACACAACAAGAGGTTGGGACTGTCAAGTTAAAACAAATATCAATACAAATACCTCTCTTATAACTACTCATGAAAAGTCTATACCCTGAATATCACCACACAGTAATAACAAATACAAAAACTGTTTCTATCCCTATTTATATCTAAGTACACAAAACCTATCCAGTCCCATATTACCCATACAGGGGTGTGGGAGGGCCCGAGGCAAGGCATACAGCAGTCCAGACTATCTACGCCATAGGAGACCAACCTACGTCACTAGCAGCATTATACAGGTGGTCCTTGCTTAATGTCAAGAATGTGTGCAGGCAGAATTCAAAAGTCAATTCTTATGTGGCATATACTTGTGGGTCATGAATGAGAGGTTAAAAACACAAAGACCATGCCTTCACAAGGTGGCACTGTTGTAACCACAATTATAAAAACTCTCCTCAAATCTCTATCCTCCAAAAGGAAGAGTGTTAATAGCAGGACAAGGGTAAGTTACATTTAAAGCCCACAATGTTCATGTCCAGTTAAGCCTGGGGCAACAACAGCAGTTACAATCATTATAATAATCAATAGCAACTTTAAGTGAAAAATTGGTCTAATGCATCACTCACTTACCAATGAAATTGCTTAGATGTCAAATAAACTGAGGACCACCTGTATGTGATAGAAAACCTCTGGCCACCTCTTGGATTAGAACCATGCCATGTTAACCCTTGAAACACTGGGGAATGAATTAAACAATTTTACTCAGGCTAAAGCACTGGAAATGGACGATCAGGTGATAGAACTGCCCATTAATAAGTGTCTCTTAATCCCCTCCCCATCCCCCAAAATAAGGATGGTAGATTTCGACCTGAAATCCATGGGGTCCTCATGAAACTGGGGTTGCAACCACTATTACTGCTCTGACTAATAGCAATGATTATACTCCCCACCAGGAAAAGCCTTGAGACATGACAGTACAGGAACTACTTACTCTCAAACCTTGGGGGACAATTTATCTATTTTACTCTGGGTAACGGTAAATGATCTTGTCACTGGAAAAGCTACTGGGATCAATGGGTTAAGCACACAAATTCCTCCAGCCAGGGTTCTATCACTGTACTAAGCCCATTAAAAAAAAAAAAAAAGTACTGCACCCCTTGGAACTAACGGATACCAAATTAGTGGAATCCTCAGGCACATATCAATATATTAAGCCAATGCCTCTGACCTGAAGTGGTTAAGTGCGGAAAGGGGCACAGTACTTTATTTTCTTGGTGGGGTGAATGAAAAACAAAATAATAATAATAGTTTTTCATGACATAACTACTTCTAGACCTATCAATATGCATATTAGGTTTTTTACTGTACCTCCATCTCTTCTTAGGTGGGTCAACTGCTTCTTCATTACTACTCTTGATCCAGAAATGTAGAAACACAGTCCTGGAAGAAGATGTCACAAGCATTAATATTAACTCTTTAAGACATTATTACATACACACATGCATACATAACAATGATGCCATGCTTCCTCTTGGTTATTACTACTGTACTTGCAGTCCAGTAATACAGAAACATACAATCCCGGAAAATGTCCATCCATCCATCCATCATCCAATCCTATGTTGTCCCATAAGGAGCGTAGGAGCCCAGAGCTAGGCAAGTTGGTCCTGATATTTAACCCTCTGAGGCAAGTAACACGAATCACGTTCCATGTGGTTGTGCACATAGATGCACATTGACGCAAATTGCGTGAAAAACAAGAAAAAAAAATCGCCAAAAATTATGATGAGAGTGACCAGCCTCACTCATCCCTGAGTGGCATTACGTGAGAAATAAACTCCAACCATCTCTTGGATATAAACATGCACTGGTTCAATCTGACTGGAGTATCTTAATTACCTACTAAACCACCAGGTGCCTTAATTTGGCTGCATGGTTACCACCCACCTTAGTAAATGGTTTCCTGGTGTTCAGGAAACAATTTGGCTTGTCACTCAGTGTAGAGTCACCCATAGGCAGAAGCAAGAAGAAAGAATGAAGGAAAGAAAGACAGAAAAGGAAGTGTAAAGTCACTCGTACGCAGAAGGATGGGAAATAAGGAAAGAAGGACAGAAGAGGAAGGAAGGAAGAGAGGAAAATTAATAGCAACACCCCAAAGTGGTGATGTGTAACTGCACAGCACACATGAGGACTGCTGAGTCTCAAAGGAATAGGCTGTTAACCTAAGCTCTGAATCAGACACATACTAAAAAATAAATAAATAAATAAGAACCGAGAAAGACATGGGATGAGGTCATTAAGTGTGACTTAAGGGTTAAGGGACTGAACAGGGAGGCTGCCAGGGATCGAGCAGCGTGGAGAGCTGCCATTAGGTGACCAAGGCCGATGCATGCAAGCATGTTGGAGCCTTCAAAAACGAAAACGAAAACGAAAACGAAACGAAAATGAACTCAAAACACTTTGCTGTAAGTTTCACCAGCTCTAATGTGACTCTTTAACATTTGCATAATTCACCATCACCACTCAACAATCCATTCTTCTAATCCAAATTTCTCATTTCTCCATCCTACTACTTCCCTCAGGACTCTGTCAAAAGCTTGTGCCAAGTCCACAAACACACAGTATAATCTCTTTTCCTCAGTCAAGCACTCCTATAGTTGTCTCACTTTACATATTGCAGCTATGGTTTCCTAATCAGGCATGGAACCATATTGCCATCACATCAATGTCTATTCTTTTCTTATATTAATCTGTCCATTATACATTACATCACCATCATCCTAACTTCTTTTCCCACTCAAGGATGAGGTGAGGTCTGGAGCTAATGTGGAAACTTCAGAATAACAGTAGTACTCCATAAATAATACTTTCCATTTCATCACATTCACTGCATGATCTATCAGCTACAGAACTATATGATTTTCTTAGTCTTACCGCTATAGCAGTTCACAATGTAGCTGGACCCCCAGTCACTGAGCATCACACAATCATGTACAGTTCTAATGTGTGTAGTAGACTGGTGACCAATCTGATCCCTGGATCACCAGCACCAAATGGGCCAGCTGCTATACTGTTCATTTCGTTTAGCACCTGCTTGATGCAGTCCTGCCATATCAAACCTGCAGAAAGGGCAACATTAAAATCATAAGCACTAACATTCAGTCTGGAAAACATGTCATGCAGTAACATTAATGTTGAAAACATGTCATGCAGTAACATTAATTTTGGAAAACATCAAGCTTACTGATATTACTGATAGTTAACATTAATGTATCAGATGTCTCAAAGAGTTAAGAATACTTCATCCACCCATTATCCAAACTAGTAATGCTCCAACAGGAGCACAGAAGCTCCATGCTAAGCTACTTAGTCCAGACATTTAATACAAGACTGATCAGTTGCTCACTCCTTAGTGACAATTATGTGTGGCAAGCCAAATGGTTTCCTGTACACCAGATGGTTACCATACAACTAAATTATGGTACCTGGTGGTTTAGTAGGCAATTAAGGCACTCTAATCTGATTGGACAGGTGCAGATTATATCCATGGGGTGGTTGGGGTTTATTGCTCAAATAATGCCACTTGGGGATGAGTGAGGCTGGTCACTCTCATCTGAAAAGTCAGGACCAACTTGCCTAGCCCCAGGCTCCTATGCTCCTCATGGGGCAACACTGGATTCGATGATGAATGAATGAATGAATAAACCTCAACCACTCCTCAGCGGCAACTCTGCCTCTCAGTTTTCTGCACAGGATGGCCTTGCAGGACTGGCTGCTTGTCTATGGTTGATGAGTCTGCTTGGCCAGACAAATTGGAGTTACTCAACAACAACCAAGCATCCACCTACTTATATGGCTATAACACAACATAGCTAGTTAATGGGTTCCTGACGTGGAAAAGTTTTAGACATGCTATGAAAAAATCATATTTCTTATTGGAATAATACCCTAGAAGAATGAATGACTTCACTGTACTACTCCAATTATAATTACAAGAAGCCTTTTTTGGACTTTTTTGGGGGGCTATAAAGCCCTCAATTAATAAAAAAAAAAAGCTATATGCTTTGGCCATGAAGCCCTCAGCCAATTTAAAAAAAAAAAATCTTAATACTCCATGCCGTGCCTACCTATGATGCTGAGTTGCCAGTCATCCTTAATTTACAGTAGCAATTGTATTAAAAAAAAAAAAAAGTGAATACTGATGAGAAGATGGATGGAGTGGTTGGTGAGTGGGATGTACCTGCAGAGATGGATGAGAATGGCAGTGCTTTAGTGGACATTTGTGCTGGGAGGGGGTTGGTGGTAGCTAATACCCTCTTCAGGCACAAAATGATCCTTAGGTATACATGGTGAGTGGTGAGAAGAGAGGACGGTGGAATGAATGAGCGGAAGGCAATGATTGACTATGTGTGTGTGGATGAAAGGATGAGAAGATCTATAATGGATGCAAGAGTATATAGAGGTTGGGGGAGTGGACTTTCTGACCACCACTTGGTGGTGGCCAGAATCAGAATCCAAACAAGATGGAGGAAGAGAAGATGGGAAGGACAGGAGGAAGTATTTGTTACAAGGAGGGTAGAAAAGTTACAAGAGGATGGAATAAAGGCTGAATATAAAAGGGAAGTGGAGGAGCGATTGGGTAAGTATAGATTGGAGCAGATGGGGGACATGGAAGGTGTGTGCAAGATATTCACAGAAGAAATCTGTGCAGCATGTGAGGTGGTGTGTAGGGTGAAGAGAAGACGAAAGGGGGTTCAGGGAACAGCATGGTGGACTGAAGAGGTGAGAGAGGTTGTGGCACAAAAGAAGAAAGCATATAATGAGTGGATGAGGAACAGGGGCGTCGAAGAAGCTGAGAGACGGACGAGAGAGTTATATATAGTGAGGAGTAGTGAGGTGAAAAGATTAGTAAGAGAGAGTAAGAAGAGAGTGGATGAGGAATTTGGAAGGAATATGAGTGCAAAGTGGAGGGAATGTAAGAAAATGTTCTGGAAGGAGGTAAAGAGAGCTAGACAGGGTGTCAGTGAGGGTGTGAAAGATAAAAATGGTAGATTACTAGTGGAGAAGGGAGAAAAGATAAACAGATGGAGAGAACACTTTAATGAACTGATGAACATAGAGAATGAAAGTAATGCAAGTATAAGTGGCTGGGAAATGGTGGGGAGAAGGAGGGTTGTGAGAAGAGAGGAAGAAATCAGTAGGATGGAAGTGGTGGAAGCAATGAAGAAAGTCAAAATGGGGAAAGCCCCAGGAATTGATGGAGTGTGTGGTGAAATGCTGAAGAATGGGGGAGAGATAGTAATAGAATGGATGTGGAAGGTGTGCAGATTGGCTTGGGAGGAGGGTAGAGTCCCGGAGGATTGGAAGTCAGGTATAATTATTCCTCTGTACAAAGGAAAAGGGGAAAAAGCTGTGTGTGGTAATCATAGGAGCATTTGCCTTCTCAGTGTAATTGGAAAAGTATATGGTAGGATACTTATTGACAAAGTTAGGGAAATTACAGAGGAATTAGTTGGAGAAGAACAAGGAGGTTTTAGTAAGGGAAGAGGTTGTGTAGATCAGATATTCATTCTTAGATCCTTAGTGGAAAAGTTTCTAGAGAAGGGCAAGAAGTTGTATGCAGGCATTATGGATCTGGAGAAAGCATATGACAGGGTGGATAGACAAGGTTTGTGGAAGGTATTAAGAATATATGGAGTGGATGGGAAGTTGTTAAAGGCAGTGAAGAGTATGTATGAGGGTGCTAAGGCTGCAGTGTGTGTGGATGGCAAACTGAGTGAATCTTTCCATTTGAAGGTTGGATTGAAACAGGGATGTGTCATGTCTCCATGGTTGTTCAATCTGTACATGGATGGGGTTATAAAAAGAAATACAAGGTCGGGCAGTGGATGTTGGAGCGGCCCTAGTGAGAGAGGACAGTGTTTGGAAACTCCCTGTGCTGTTGTTTGCAGATGATACTGTGTTGTTGAGTTTGGGAGAGTGTGTAAGAAACGGAATCTAAAGGTGAATGTAGGGAAGAGTAAAGTGATGGTCTTCGAGAGAAGTGAAGCCAGTGAATGTACAGTGAGATTGGATGGGAAGGATATGGAGAATGTGAGTGATTTTAAGTACTTGGGCAGTGTGATGAGTAAGGATAGGAGTCTGGAGGGTGAAGTGCTCGAAAGAGTGCAGCAGGGAAGGAAGGTTGCTGGTTCGTTGAAAGCAGTGATAAGAAACAGGGAGGTGAGCATGGAAGTGAAAAAGTTGTTACATGACAGTATTGTGATACCAACTCTAACATATGGACGTGAAGCTTGGGCCCTGTTGGAAGGACAGAAGTCAAGAGTGAGAGCAGTGGAAATGAGTTATTTGAGAGGAGCATGTGGAGTCACATGGAGAGACAGACTAACAAATGAGGAAGTGAAGGAGCGTTGTGGTGTGGTTGAGGACGTGATGGGAAGCGTTAGGAGAAACACGTTAAGGTGGTTTGGGCATGTGGAGAGGATGGAGAGTGAAAAACTGACGAGGAGAGTGTACGTGAGTGAGGTGGAGGGAGCGAGAGGGAGGGGGAGGCCGAGGATGAGATGGAGGGATGGAGTGGAGAGGTATATGAGAGAGGGGTGTGTGAGTTGGGAGCGTGGTAGTGAAATGGCAGGGGACAGAGTGACATGGAGGCGATTTGTTTGTGGCCACCCCATGCGGGATTGAGGCGTCTGGCAATAGACAGACAGATAGATAGAATATTGATGAGATGCTGTTGGGGTTTATGCCAGGCAAAGGGACCACTGATGCCATCCATATTCATTGCTCAACAGCTTCAGGAAAAATATATTAGAAAGAAATGGGACCTGTACTTTGTTTTCATTGATTTGGAGAAGGCCTCTGACAGAGTCCCTAGAAAGGTGGTGAAGTGGGGAATGAGAACACTTGGGATCGAGGAGTGGCTGGTTAAGGTGGTTATGGCCAAGTACACAGGTGCTCGTACCAAGGTAAGGGTGAATGGAGATTTAAGAGATGAGTTTACCGTGAATGCTGGTGTGCACCAGGGGTCAGTTTTGAGCCCCTTGTTGTTTATCATGGTACCTGAAGCCCTCTCACATGACTTCAGAAATGGACTCCCATGGGAGATGTTGTATGCTGATGATTTGGTGTTGATTGCTGAGAATGAAAGGAAGGCAGAGGAAAGATTTAGGATGTGGAGAGATGGTAAGGGGCACAAGGGCTTAAGAGTAAATGCAGATAAAAAAGTGATGGTACCTAGGGCTGGCAGCAGTACTGTCAAAGAAGAGAGAGAATGGCCATGTGCGATCTGCCACAAGGGCGTGGGAAGTAATTCCATCTTGTGCAGTGTCTGCGATAAGTGGGTACATGACAGATGTAGTGGTATTAGAGGTAGACTGCAAGATAATGCTTGTTTCATGTGTGCAGTATGTCATTGAGAGCATGTGGAGATTGTGAGCCATGAAAGGATTGAACTTGCTGGTGAGTCTCTTGCATGTGTGGATAAGTTATGTTATTTGGGAGACATGTTATGTGATGGAGGTGGGGCTGGAGCTAGCTCTGTGGCTAGAATGAGGAGTGGTTGGAAGAAATTCAGGGAGCTGTTGCCTCTCCTGACGAGAGGGCACTCCCTTCATGATGAGGGATCCTCGTATGCAGTGGTGGGCAGTGCAAATGAAAAAGGACCTTGCGCAAGTGCAATGCACAATCCACAGTTCACTACCTTGTGCAAGTGCAATGCACAATCCACAGTTCACTACCTCACACAAGCGAAAGTGCGCAATCTGACTAATATTACCTTGTGCAATGTCACAAAGCGCAAGCACAAACCATTTGCATATATTTGTGGAAATTACTGTAATATATTGAGATACTTAAATAAATTAGCATACTTACAGTACTTACTTTCCTTTATTATCATTCTATCTCTCTATTGCCAGACGCTTTAATCTCGTAGGGGGTGGCCACTGGCCACAAACAACAAATCGCCTCCATGTCACCCTGTCCCCTGCCATTTCACTGCCCTGCTTCCATCTCACACACCCCTCTCTCATATATCTCTCCACTCCATCCTTCCATCTCATCCTTGGCCTCCCTCTCCCTCTCACTCACATACACTCTCCTCGATAGTCTCTCACTCTCCATCCTCTCCATATGGCCAAACCACCTTAATGTGCTTCTCCTAACACTTCATATCACATCCACATCCACACCACAACGATCCTTCACTTCATTTATCAGTTTGTCTTTCCATGTAACTCGACATGCTCCTCTCAAATAACTCATTTATTTCCACTCTCTCGGTCATTTGAATTTCACACTCTGCATCTGGCTGCCAAGACTGAGCAGTACAGCCGGTCCTCCTGGTACTGGGAGGATCCATTACTGACAAATTAAATTGAACTTATTTACTGTGAAATAAAATGATTCACTTCACACACATTAAATGACTAAGGAGGTAGGTCCAGAGCAAGGCGTTGTTAACTCGTGGAAGTTCATACAGAGGAGTGAGCGCAGTGGAGGGACAGAGAAACAAAAGATGTGATGTTGCCAGTTTTACTTTTATCTGCATTTTCTCAAGACATTTTATTTAATAACTTAATATAGATATACAACAGAATATATCGGTAGAGAGGTGGCCTGCAGTCCTAACGGACCCAGGTTCAAATCCCCACTGGGGCAGGGAACAGTTTAACAATTTGAATTTCTGTAAATCAGGCTTTACTGATCTACCAGAAGACCCCCCGACATGTCGTGAAAACACCCCCACTAATACCAATACATCAGTCCTGTACGAGACAGCCCTAGCATGTATTCAATATGGACGGTGGGTGTTAGCGCCGAATTGGTGACACGTAAAGATGTATGGTATGTAGGAGGACTGCTGGGCCTTGATGGCAGGCTGTGAAGCCTATGCCCAAAGTCGAACACATAAAAAAAAAAAAAAATGCAATTCCTTACAAAAATCATTAAAAAATATCATTTAAATCAAATATCCAAGGCCTAATAAATTATTAGGCTCTGGATATTTGAAAGGTGCTGGGAGGAATGAAAAAAGTGTTTAGATGTCATTCACTTAGAATGGATGTAAAGAGAAGGCTGTATGAGGATATTGTGGTACCAACTGCATTAAATGGGGCTGAAACATGGAATGTGTGTGTAGCAGAGAGGAAAAGTTTGAATGTAATGGAGATGAGGTGTCTGAGGAGTAAGTGTGGAGTAACGTGTATGGATCGAGTGAGAAATGATGAAGTGCGAAGGAGAACTGGAATTGTTCGGGAGATGGCTGATCGAGTAGAGAAGAGGGTGTTGCGATGGTTTGGGCATATGGAGAGAATGGATAATGAGCGACTGGTGAAAAAGATAACAAGATCTGATGTGAGAGGTGTAAGGCTGAGAGGAAGACCATGAATAGGATGGCTGGACAGTGTGAAGAGAGCGTTGGATGCAAGAGGGTTGTCTGTTGAGCAAGGAAGAGTGGCTGTGCATGACAGAAATGAATGGAGGGAAATTGTGAATGAATAAATGATGACGCAGCCCTGAGGGGATATTCTCCCGCATTTTGTCTGATCAGCTGATCAGGTCAGGTGCGGGTAAGGGGCTGGATCCATTATGATGAGGCAGGGGTAAACCAGCTTTGCTGTCGGGCCCTGTTGCGGATGTCACTGACTGCACTGCGTAGTTGACCCTCGTGCGGTGAGGATCTGTCCCTTCTCCCCTTTGGGGCTAAGATGTGAATGAATGTGTATGAGTGGATGAGTAGATTGGTAGTGTGTTGACCTGTCTCGGCTACCTCCCTTTTCTTGGGGGAAGCAGCCTAGGTATATAGATAGATAGATAGGATATTTGATTTAAATAAAATGTTTTAATGATTTTTGTAGGGAATTGCATATACTATTCTTAATAAATAATGTACTTTTAATTTATTATTAATAATAATAACTTAAAAAACATTAAAATACATTATCTCTGTTGAAGCATTTTAAGAAATGCTACTATCCTCCCGAGTGCCTCCCCCCAACAATCCAGCCCTCGTGACCAGCCCGAGCCTCCCCCATCCCTTGTCCAGCCATGCGGGCAGCTCCCAAGACCACGTGTCTGTGCAATCTACAGGACAGGTGCGCAAGGTAGGTGTGCAAGCACAAATTAATTTGTGCAAGCGCAAATTTAGTTGCGCTTGCACCCCAGCCTTTTCACGTGCAAAAGTGCAATATTGCACATGATCTCGAGCGGTGTGCAATGCGCAAATAATATTCACCGGAGCTCAAGGATGCGCAATTGCGCTTTGTACAAGTCCTTGCGCACCTGCCCAGCACTGCTCGTATGCAATACTGTATACATTAGGAGTGTAATGCTGTATGGTAGTGAGACTTGAGCAGTAAAGGAAGAGAATATTTGCAGACTCAAATGTACAGAAATGACACTGATTTGGTGGATGTGCAGTGAGTCCCTGAGTGTGAGGCCTGGGGGAGGCTAGGTTTACGATGGACGAGTTGAAGGTTAGAATGGGACTGGATGGTATTGATGTTGTGATGAGGAGAGGTACATTGAGATGGTTTGGGAATGTGGAGAGGATGGGGAATGATAATTGGGTGCAGAAAGTGAGAAGTGTTAATGTTAGGGGTACAGTTGCAAAAGGCAGACCGAAAAAGACCTGGGACAAGGTCACTGAGTGTAAACTCTGGGATACGGATCTGAATAGCGAAGCTGGCAGAGATCAAGCAGCATGGACAGCCACCATTAGGTGACCATGGTCAACACATGCATGTTGGAGCCTTCAAAAATGAACAAACGAACAAACAACTCTCATCCCTTACTTATAATGGAGGCTACCTGTATGCCACTACCTAAATCGAGTTTGTTTTCGACATAATTACGCAACTACTACAACTTGAATATATACTAAGTTGTAGTTGAATGATACTGTTGGTTACAGTCTAACCTGGCTATTTATATGACCATCAGCTAAGAAGGAAAGGATAAGGGATCTTTGTCAAGTTAAACACACTATATCACTTACCAGAGGGTTGGGGGTCCTCAAGCATGTTTCATGGGTTAACTTCAGTATAACTCAATTGCATCATCTTGCCTGATAGCACCTCCACTACCTCCTTTCACAGATTTGAGGGAATTTCATGTTTAGTCCTTGTACTTGTACCAACCTCCTCCACACATTAAAGGTAGGTTTCATGTCTGATTCTTGTGTCAGCATCTTCCACACATCTGAGAGGCATTTTCTGTTTGGTCCTTGTGCCAACTTCTTCCACACATTTGAGGGGAGTTTCTTCTTTGGTCTTTGTGCCAACTTCTGCACTTCTGAGGGGAGTTCACTAATCGGTTCCTGTTCCTGTGTCATCCTGGGTTGTGGGCTGACCCCATCAGAATACTGTATCTTCAATGCTCCACCCATAACTGTACTCCTTTTCACCTCCATTGCAGCATCAACTGTGACTGTCCACCACCACTCTAAATGGTGAGAGTAGCCTTCTGTGTCACTATGTATACAAAAGCATCCATTGCTGCACTTATAAATGACTTAGCTATGATGCTTGTTCACATCCATGATGAGTTGAGTCTGGCATGAGTGCACCCTTCTGTCACAATGCATCTCAAACTATCCACAGCTACATGAATATCCATTCCAATGTTTGTTGCTTGTATAAATCCATGCTGAACTGAGTCTGGTAATGATAAGAGTAGCACTCTGTGTCACTGCATCCAAAACCATCCACTGCTGCACAGACATAAATTCCAATATCCAGTAAATGTATACATCCACAGTGATTTGAGTTTTGTCGATGGAGCTTTTGAGATGGTGGAGCCTTTTAGTCTTACTGGTGGGTGTTTTGAGTCTTGTCAGTAAAG
This sequence comes from Birgus latro, assembly GCA_018397915.1. Lineage (NCBI taxonomy): Eukaryota > Metazoa > Arthropoda > Malacostraca > Decapoda > Coenobitidae > Birgus > Birgus latro. The sequence continues at coordinate 34,860 of JAGKTI010003483.1, forward strand.
TCTTTGGGTCTTGTTCATGGAGCCTCTGAGACTTGCCGATGGATCTGAGCCTTGGTGGTGGAGCATTTCAGGTTTTGTGGATGAAGTCTCTGGCCTGGCCTTGCACATCCCTTGATCCACCACCTAGAATTAAAATAACAATCATTAATTTCAATTCTGGAAAACTGTATATTTTAATGTCAGAAAACATCATCCTAGAGTAGTAACCATCCAACCATCAATCCATCATCCAATCCTACGTCCCCCCACAGAGGAGTGTAGGAACCCGGGGCTATGCATGTTGGCCCTGACATTTAAGATGAGAGTGACCAGCCTCACTCATCCCTGAGTGGCATTATGTGAGCAATAAACCCCAACCACACCACTGATATAAACCTACACAGGCTCAATCTGACTGGAGCACCTTAATTATCCACTCAACCACCACACACCATGAATTGGTTATATGGTTACCACCCAGCACAGTAAATGGTTTCCTGGTGTACAGGAAACCATCTGGCTTGTCACTCAGTGTAGTCACCCATAGGCAGAAAGAAGACGAAAGAATGAAAGAAAGAATGACAGAAAAGGAAGTGTACAGTAGTAACCATCACTATTTTTCCTTTCACTGTGATAACACCTTTCATAATTAATTCCTGCTATTCTCCAAAAATGTTATTCAGCTTAGTTATGGGGGTGTGGGTGTGTTGGTTGCGGAGAAATGGGTGGAGTATGTTATGAATGTCATGAGAGTAAGTGATAGGATAATAGTAGTGAAAATTTTGATAGGACGGGTGATGGTTTCAGTTATATCAGCATATGCTCCGCAGGTAGGATTGGATGACGCAGAGAAGGATAGATTTTGGGATGATTTAATACGTGTAGTGAGTGGTATGGGCGATGATGAGGTAGTGGTTCTGGGAGGGGATTTAAATGGTCATGTTGGTGAAGCAGCTCAAGGGTATGAAGGAGTCCATGGAGGATGTGCATATGGTGTGAGGAATGCGGAAGGGGAAAGAATACTCGAGTTTGGGGAGGCTATGGACATGATTGTGTGCAACACACATTTTAGAAAAAGAGTGAGTAGATTGATTACGTACGAGTCCGGGGGAAATAGTAGCCAGATAGATTATTTTCTGGTCAGGAGGGTTGATAGGAGATTAGTGAGGGATGTTAAAGTTATAGGAACCAAGGAGTGTGTGCAGCAGCACAAACTGTTGATTTGTGACATGGTGCTTAAGGAACAAAGGATGAGAAGGAGGACATATGTACCTAGGAGGAAAATATGGAAGCTGAGAAACCAATCAGTAAGGGATGCCTTTTATAGTGAGATGAGGAGAGTGGTGGCTGAACAGGAAGCCGAAGATAGAGACGTTAATGAACAGTATGGAGCCCTTAAGAACAACCTCTTGAGAGTTACCGATGAAGTATGCGGTTGGACAAGAGGCCCACCAAGACATAAAGTAACATGGTGGTGGGATGAGAGTGTAGAAGCCGCAGTTAAGGAGAAGAAAAGGCTTTTCCGGGAATGGAAGAAGGGTGGTAACAGGGAGGAGTACTTGGCTGCCAAGCGCAGGGCTAGAAGAGAGGTATACAGGGCGAAGTCTGAGTCACAGAGACTTTTACTTGATAATCTAAATCATGAAGGAAGGAAAAATATGGTTTTTAGGGTGGCAAATCAGATGAAGAGAGATAATCGGGACATTGTAGGTGAGCAGTGTGTGAAGAATGATGAGGGAAGGGTACTGGTAAACAGTGAGGATATTAAAGATGCATGGAGAGAGCATTATAGTCGGTTGTTGAATGAGGAGTTTGATTGGGATAGGGAAGGTTTGGAGCCAGGTGATCCAGTGTTTGGGCCTTGGCCTTTGATTGACGCTGCTACTGTGAGTGAGGCAATAGGCAGGATGCGGGTGGGGAAGGCAGCAGGTGTGTCTGGGTTGACTGCCGAAATGTTGAAGGCCTCAGGAGATATTGGGGTGAGGTTAGTCACTGACCTGATAAATAGGATTATATATGAGTGTGTTGTCCCAGATGATTGGCTGAAAAGTGTAATTGTAAATGTGTACAAAGGGAAGGGTGATGCCCTGGAAAGGGGAAATTACAGAGGTATAAAGCTCTTAGATCAGATAATGAAAGTAATGGAGAGAGTTCTAGAAGGTATGATTAGAGAAAGAGTGAATATCAGTGAGATGCAGTTTGGGTTTATGCCAGGCAGGGGGACCACTGATGCCATATTCATTGTTCGACAGCTTCAGGAAAAATATATTGGAAAGAAAAGGGAATTGTATTTTGTTTTTGTTGATTTGGAAAAGGCCTTTGACAGAGTCCCTAGAGAGGTGGTGAAGTGGGCAATGAGAAAGCTAGGGTTGGAAGAGTGGCTGGTTAGGGTGGTTATGGCCATGTACGTGGGTGCTCACACTCAGGTAAGGGTGAATGGAGCTTTGAGTGATGAGTTTCCCGTGAATGTTGGTGTGCATCAGGGGTCAGTTTTGAGTCCCTTGTTGTTTATCATGGTGCTTGAAGCCCTCTCACGTGACTTCAGAGATGGACTCCCATGGGAGATGTTGTATGCTGATGATTTGGTGCTGATTGCTGAGAATGAAGGGGAGGCTGAGGAAAGATTTAAGAAGTGGAGAGATGGTATGGGGCACAAGGGCTTAAGGGTAAATGCAGATAAAACAAAAGTGATGATATCTAGGGTTGGTGGAGGTACAATCAGAGGAGAGGGAGAGTGGCCATGTGCAGTTTGCCACAAAGGTGTGGGAAGTAATTCCATCTTGTGCAGTGTCTGTGATAAGTGGATGCACAAGAGATGTAGTGGTATTAGAGGTAGACTGCGAGATAATGCTGATTTCATGTGTGCGGTGTGTCGGGGAGAGCAGGAGGAGATTGTTAGGCGTGAGAGGGTTGAACTTGCAGGTGAGTCTTTTGAGTGTGTGGAGGAGTTTTGTTATTTGGGAGACATGTTAGGTGCCGGAGGTGGGGCTGGAGTTAGCTCGGTTGCTAGAGTGAGAAGTGGTTGGAAGAAGTTCAGGGAGCTGTTGCCTCTCCTGACATTGAGAGGACTCTCCTTACGTGCTAAGGGGTCTTTGTATGCAGCATGTGTTAGGAGTGTGATGCTGTATGGTAGTGAGACCTGGGCAGTAAAGGAAGAAGATATTCGCAGGCTCAAACGTACAGAAATGACAATGATTAGGTGGATGTGCAGTGCGTCCCTGCGTGCAAGGCCTGGGGGGGCTGGGCTTACGATAGAAGAGTTGAGAGGTAGGATGGGACTGGAGTGTATTGGTGTTGTGATGAGGAGAGGCAGGCTGAGGTGGTTTGGACATGTGGAGAGGATGGGGGAGGATAATTGGGTACAGAGGGTGAGAGGTGTTAATATTGGGGGAGGGGTTGGGAGGGGTAGACCGAGAAAGACATGGGATGAGGTCATTAAATGTGACTTAAGGGTTAAGGGACTGAATAGGGAGGCTGCCAGAGATCGAGCAGCATGGAGAGCCGCCATTAGGTGACCAAGGCCGACACATGCAAGCATGTTGGAGCCTTCAAAAATGAGCGATGAGCGATGTACACTTTATGAACTAGCAAGGTTTGATACAACATTCATGACCTCCCTATCCAACAGGCTCTCCTAAAGTGAATAAAGTCATGAGGCAATATAAAAATATATATATCACACAAAGAAGTCATCATACAGAAGGGGTTAAAGACTGAACACATAACACACATTAACATATAAAGACATCACATACCAGGTACTAACTTAATAAAAACACTGAAAATATATATCAATCACTATAATCATTTTTTTTTTTTATGTGTCCGACTCTGGGTAAAGGCTTCACAGCCTGCTATCAAGGTCCAGCAGTCCTCCTACATACCATACACCTCTACATGTCACCACTTCGGTGCTAACACCCACCGTCCATATTGAATACATGCTAGGGCTTCTCATACAGGACTGACGTATTGGTATTAGCGGGGGTATTTTTACAACATGTCGGCGGGTCTTCTGGTAGAACAGTAAAGCCTGATTTAATGAAATTCAACTAAAACTGTTCCCTTACCCAGCAGGGATATGAACCTGGGTCTGTCGGGACTGCAGGCCACCTCTCTACCGATTGCACCACAGCCTCCCCTATGTCTACTGACAGTCTGATGCTTTAATCCCAGAAGGGTTGGCCATACACAAACTGCCTTCTCTGCCACTAGGCTGCCCCATACTGAACATACCATACCTCTCCACCCCATCCCTCTATTATATCCTAAGTCTCCACCTATATAACCTTTAGAAGAAATCACACGTTAACTCAGTTTTAAAAATTTACATCATGTGACTGTCTAGTCAAAATATAAGGGAAATGAAAAAAAATGGTATGTCACTAAACAAATGAACAGTACGTGTGAGTTATCTCAATATTCCTAGGGTTTATAAAGACTCCAAGATGCTTGCACGCGTCAGCCTTGGTCACCTGATGGCGGCCCTCCATGATGCTTGACCTTTGACAGCCTCCCTATTCAGTTAATAATTTTTCTACTTAGTGGTTATGTTATGACAATACTGTACAGCCATGTGACAAAGCTCAACAACAATTTTCGGCCAGCACTGTGTCCTGCCTTTCTTGTTCCTCCTTCATTCCCCAGAGTGATGTGGAACCTACCATGGTACTCCAGTAAACTGGAGGGAGAGACACAAATTCAGTGCCCATCTGGAAGGATGGGCACCTTTGTCTTCTCAATATAAAAACCTTGAAGAAGTTCCTTGCAATAATGAACAGAGGCACTGCATTCATCCACAACAAGGACCCGAACCCAGCGAGGAGTGATGCGTCATTGCATGGCATCAAACAACACTTGAAGGTGTACATAGAGCTCCTGGCAGCTAAGAAAAAGGCAGCAAGGCAGATCACTATCACCTGACAGCAGCACTACGGAACAGCCGAGGGCATCAATGAGTAGTGTGCAAATGCAACATTCTGCATCAACTGCCTGTGTCATGTCTGCCTCGTCTTCATCACTGCCTGGCACACCTGTACGCCACACCATCACACTCTCCCTTACCCTCACTGCTCTGTTCTCCATTGGCCTCACCACAATGTTCTCTATCGGCCTCATCACGCTGCTCTCCATCGGCCCCAGTGCATCACTCTCCCTTGGCCTCAACGCACTGCTCTCTCCATCTCTCTCAACCTGCTCTTGAGGACCTGGAATGATCATCAGGACCCTCCAGCTGTCCCCCAACCTTGAGGGGGACCCTTGGTGACAATTCAAATTGGCCTAGGACAAACTTCAAGTGGATGGCAGAAGTTTCTGTTTGGGCAGTTTAGCTTTTGCACTTGAAGGTACCCTCCCTAACTCCACCGAACCCAAATCTGCCTCACTACATCATACTGTAAATCATTATGCAATAAGCTGTTCACTTGACACAACCCTATCATAAAGTGAGAACCTGGCTATATCTGATGTTGCATTATCCAACAGACAATATTATTCAACAACCAAAATCTAGCTGAGGTAATGCATCATCCATTTTTTTATGGCATTAACAGCCAGCGTGCCACTAACCATACAGGAACAAAATCTACAGTACTACAGTATGGTGAGTACAATACTGTATACAATATTTTACTGTAAAATACTGTGTTGATTACCAGGAAAACTCTATATGCAGTTGTTTTTTTTCTATATCTGAACAGCTATGCAGCTGGGCCTATGTGATGAATCATGAGAAAAATGTAGAAGTAGTTCTACCCAGCCTCACTGGACCAAAGCAAGAACTGCTATAATGATGGTTGGATCCAAGATTTTTATTTTATTTATTTATTTTTTTTGTGACCCATGTATTTATTATTTTCATGCAAGCTATGGACCTGCAGTATAAAACTGAACCACAAAAACAGCCTGTCTCACGATGTATTAACCCCAGTGGAGAATACGAGAATGAAATTAGGCTGTCACAGTCCACCATAGTGATGGGCAGGCGACCAACCTACACCTGGTGGCTCAAAAAAAAAAAAAAAGGCAAAGGAAAAAAAGTCACCTGTGGAATTTAAAACAATGCATAAGCTACATCATGTTCCGACCTGAAAGCTGTCTCGTCAGACCACCAGACAATGTCAGTTCAGTAAATACTGGGACCACAAACAAACAACTCAAAAATGATGGCAAATTTGCAGTTTTGGAGTGTCATGGTTATTCTGAATTTTAAAAACCTTGCTAATCCAACTTAATTAAAATAACAGACTGATGAAACCTAACTTACCCTAACCAGTCTAATCTAACCTATCTACATGAAGAGTGGGGCATGACTGGATGAAACTGCAATAATACCAAAATTACATCCATATCATTAATATGGAGTCAAATGATTCACAGTAAAGGTCTCTACAATGATATCTTGAGAGAAAATAACATGAAAATCTGCATAAAACTTTGTGCTTTCAATTCAGGACTCCTGGATATATATTCTGACTGAAGATTATGCTGCTATGATAACAGGAACCTGCTGGAGGGAATTGCAGCATTTAATGTGACGGTGAAAAACTGGTAAAAGGGAGCAATTATGAAGAAATATATTTATACATAACAGTAATGAAAGGGTAAAAGAAGGAGAGAGTGATCTGGCATATGATGATGGTGGTGCCTGACTGATTAGTTGGTGATAATCCATCCTTGTTGGGGCATGTGGAGAATTAGCCTACTTCATTACCTTCGTGGTACCTGCAGCATCCATTCCATCAACCAAGGGATTTATTTTACCTGAAGCCCCTTTTCAGTTCTATCCAGAGGTTTACCTAAATCTCCAGCACTATCATCGGGGGCAGAAGATAAATAAGTACTTAAAATCTGATGATAAACTTATGATTTAACGACAAATTCAGTAATATCCTGAAACAAACAAACAAACAAACCTGTCCCTGCCCGGTGAGATACACTGGAGCGAGGGTTGGACGCTCCTGGGATGCTGTCGTGACGATTAACAATAATTAAATTATATAAAAGAGGTGCAAGATGTGATGACAGACTAAAAATAATAGCAAATACGACAAAAGTAAGAAGAAAAAAGCATAAATTAAATAATATAACAATAATAATGGAATCCAGAGTTTGTTTACAACTCCACTTGGTGATCAAGTGGTTGCGCGGGACCTTTAAATTCTCAGCATGTGGTTTTTTAATACCAGTTACCACATTCACAAACATGCCTAAGGTCACCGTACGCCTTCATGTGGCGGAATCGATATAATCGGGCGGTGGAGCTACCTGGTTATACAAACGTCCCGCAACTCCTTCCCTATCCCCCAGTAGGACGATGGTGGACTGCAGGAGAGAGATAATTTCGTGCTGCAGTCCACTGGGTCGACATTCTGATGAACCTGGAGCTACAGATATTATTCTTACGATCGTTTGTCGTAACTTAAATTTGTTTTTACAGGAAAAACTACAGATATGAAAAGTTTTGCACTACCCTTGTCTTGCTCTTCCTACAGATAACATATGTAACGTGCGATTATTTTTCTTACGAACCTTACTCTTCACTTTAACTATGCGTAAAACTGACATCTCTCCATCTTCTGCTGAGCTATAACAGGAGACTGACACTTGAATATGATGAAAGTCACGAAAAAGTGCTATGGAAGTAATGTAAAGCCACAGTATTGTGTGATTCTGCCACTGAACTAAGGGAAAGAAGCTACAAAAGGACGAAAATCTCGGTCACGATAAATGTGATTTGTTTCTGCAGGCGGAACACAATATCTGGCTTGTGTATACACACACACACACACACACACACACACACATAT
>JAGKTI010003484.1:0-12025 GCA_018397915.1 Birgus latro
ATGCCCTTCGCCATTTATTACCAACTCATCCCTCCATCCATAACCTTAACTTTAATAATTCATTCATTCATTATCCAATCCTATGTCGCCCCACAGAGCCACAGAGAAGCGTAGGAGTCCGGGGTTAGGCAAATTGATCCTGACATTTAAGATGAGAGTGACCAGCCTCACTCATCCCTGAATGGCATTACGTGAGCAATAAACCCCAATCACCCCATGGATATAAACCTTCACTGGGTCAATCATGACCTTAATTTTAACTGTTTTTATAATCTGCAACTCAAGATTTTAACCTCTCTCATAATATCAATCATATACAGTCTACCTACACAGTCAACATGGGGGCATCAAACACCACTGACTCACTTCAGTGCTTACTCATTTAAACATTCACCTGCTCTTACACATCCTTCTGTACGTTCATCGTATCGTACCATTTATAAAGGCTCCAACATGCATGCATATGGGTCACCTAATGGCTCGCCACACTTCTCAGTCACTGGCAGCCTCTCTGTTCAGTCATCTATCCCTAAGGTCACACTCTGTGACCTTGTCCCACGTCTTTTTGGGTCTACCTCTCGCAATCCTACTGAAATACAGGAGTTAGGGGTTGGAGCCGCCAACCACATGGCGACCGGGGCAGACGACACCAGCTCCCCCAACCCCCCCAGATCACGGGGGGATTTCCGCTAACACAGCGCGGCTGGGAACAGGAACGGCCTACCTGTTTAACTTCCCGGCGCCCCTCTTGTGCCCAGGTGGTGGCCCGGAAAGGTAGCAGTCGCGGGCACCTAGTCTCCGGCCGGAGTACAGCTCACCAGGTAAGGGGTGGAGTTTATAACTCCACGCAACGCCGTGGTACCGGCCATAGTCGTACCAGGTACGGGGCAGAACCGGCCACAGTCCGTTCCCCAGTTGTTTCCCCGCCACAGGGCCGCGACACGGACGCGTGTCGGTCAGGCAGGACTGGCCACAAGTCGTCCGCCTCCTGTCGGCATTCCCCCCAGAGCAGCACCGCAGTACCGGCCACGAGCCGTACTGGGCATGAGGCAGGATTGGCCATAGTCCATCCATCAGCTGCCAGTGACCCTAGCTCGTCGGCACAGGCCATAGCCGTCCCAGAGCTCACCTCCTGTGCCCTCTCGACGTCGGCCACAAGTCACGTCGGGTCAGAGGTAAGGCAGGCCACAAGCCGCCAGGAAGCTATCCTCCCCTGTGCACACTCAGGCGTCAGCCACAAGTCACGCCAGGCCGGGGCAGCGCAGGCCACAAGCCGCTCGGAAGCTATCCTCCTCCCGGCCACTCAGGCGTCGGCCACAAATCACGCCATGCCCAACAAAGAGCAGGCCACTAGCCGCAAGGAAGCTATCCTCCCGTGCACACTCAGGCGTCAGCCACAAGTCACGCCTGGCCGGGTAAGCACAGGCCACAAGCCGCTCAGAAGCTATCCTTCCCTGTACCCCTCAGACGTCGGCCACAAGTCATGTCGGGTCAGGAGCAAAACCGGCCACAGTCCGCTTCTCCCCTACAGGAGAACCAGCAGTCGGAGAGGACCCTACACCCGAGGCGTGGCAAGGTCTTACCCAAGACCTTGGTTCCCTACGAATCCACCAGGGTGAACAGCTGCCGAACCAGAGCCCCCGAAGACCTCGCAGCCGACGACGGGCCCTGTCCACTACTCCCCCGGCCCGAGTTTCCCGTGATGCGACCCTGACGGCGACGCCGCCCTCGAGCAGTTGCCGCAGCCCAGCCGCCCCGGGTTCCAGTCCCCTGGGTCCCCTGTTGCCCCGAACACCAGGGCGCGACCTACCGGTGGGCAAGGTCTCCCGAAGGCGCTCCCAGACCCGACGTCAGGCCCGGCTCCTGACCCTCTTCGGGCTGAGCCCTTAGCCCCACGGCCACGTGTGGGGCCCTGCCCAGGAACGTGCCACTCTGCCCCTGTTTCCCTCCTGATGGAGGAATCAACCTGGGCCCACCAGGTTAACCAAGCGAGTGGACTATTTATATATGTGTGTGTACCCTTAGACCCAGTTATAGTGTGCATCGACAGATATCTCACGAGTGATCCCCTACAGTGTATCCTCAAAGTGAAGTGACCAGGAACCCCGAATAAGATTGGACGTGCCGATAGACAGAACGTGGCCTGACCTATATCTTAAAGGTAGAGTCCCGCCGCCTTGGATAGTCTTTGTGATAATCAGGAAATACCCATTGTGTCGTTGTGCCTTGCGTTGGTGTTTACGCTCTCCCTCCCCTGTGTTCAGTAAATACGTGTATTCACCTAGCGCTAGTCCGGGCATACTAAAATACCACAGTTCCCTTGCTAGAGATCTTTACGGGAAACCCTACCTGAGATAGACTTCCGGCCTCTAGGTACCTGAATTACAGGTGTAACGTAACTTAAATATATATGTAGTGCCGTCCAGTGCTATACGGGTTTTAGAGATTGTAGTAAAATCGTTCCTGTGTCCGGAAATATAAATATGTTGTATGTACCATGAGTGTCGGGTTAATAGTACCATACCTGAACCAGAAGGTATAGTGACAGACAGCAAGTGTATACAGTGTTAACTTACCCCCAGCCAACCCATTGTAATATCTGTGATGTATTAGTGTTCTCTGTTAAATATCTAGAATACATGTGTAATATTTACTGCCTTGTTTTTGTGTCCAGTCCTACTCTTAGGGGTTACCTCCCTGTCTAGAATAGGGACCCGCTTTACCCTGCTATTTGAGGGCGAGAAACCATCCCACAAATACGTAGCACAACACCTACTCCCGACATTCACACTTTTCATAAAAAGTCTTCATAGCAGTCAACAGCCTTCCATCCACACTGTACATACACAAGACTTTTCATAATCCCTATTTACCTTGAAGTGCAGTTTTTCTAGATCCACAGATGCCATAAATATCTTACACGGGAACACTTAGGTGAACAATAAAAAAGAGCCACACTATATTATACTCTAATATATTGCTCACAGAGTATAGAATGTTACAGTAATTTCCCTTCTCTTTTAGACAGTCCACATGCTTAAGAAACATAAAAATATACAGTACTATTCTTTGGCACCAAATCACATGAAGAAGAGCACATTAGGTATTAAATTTAACTTGAGTGAGGAATCGTTGTACATTATATTGCCTGGAGTGAGAGTAGCCAAAACAAAATTCAGAATGTCCTCAGATTAAAAGGGTTACAAATAGGAATTGTAGTTATGCGTCTCAATATCATAACACTAATGTCCTATATCAGCCACTAGGATACATATTTTCCCCTTCAGTCCAGTGACAGTTTTAATTCTGTTCTTGCTATCTCCAGACGGCTTTCCACCTCATGTACACTGAGTCCTAATTGAGTAGTTCTTATACTGTAACTACTGATATTCTATTGTATATAACTTGTGTCATGTGAAAACCTATCGAATACAGATTCATGGTATATCAATGTCGATTTAACATGTATTTTATGGTGATACAATGGAGGTCAATGGCCAGTAACTCCCTTAACTGAAAGAAAAGAGCCAAGAAATTAAAAGGGGCTCTTAGTGGTTCTGCTTCTTAAGTACATAAATTTTGGAATTTTTTTATATGGGGAAATATATTCCCCAAGGTAGACCTAGATAGATCATATAGCCAAGCTAGGTGATGGGAGAGCGCTACCTCTCCCAGCAGGGCATTACAGTGCTGTACGTGAAATAACCGGCATGTGACTCAGACAACCATCCTCTCACAGAAGTATTTTTCTTGTGATTTTAATCCTTCAGACTAAATTTTTCTAACATGTTATTTTTAGCAGTTGTAGATGCATGTTTAAAGTGACTGATTCTACTACTTATTTGTTTTTTTACAGGCATGATAAAGATGTACGAGAAAGCTGTCATCCACAATTAATTTCACCCCTGGGCCTAAGACTGCCCCTAGTTTTTCTCAGACTGACAGACACTTTCGTTTGTCAAAGAAAAACTGAAAATCCTTGAAAGCTATACAAATGAAATAGGAGGGGTTTAAGGCTAGTGCTGGTTAGCTATTCAGATTCATAAAGACATAACACTTTGGATTATAATTTAGGATGAACAAAACACTTTTTGAGGCTAATCAAAATTTATTTGATATAACTTGGACAACCCTATAACTCTGACAGCCTTCCCCTCCAATACTGTGAGTCAGAGAGGTTCTACTGTACTAACTTAATTGGTACACCCATAGTTTAAAGAATGCTCCTTCATCTTATCATGCTGAAGTGTGTGTGATGAAAAAATTTAGCATTTTTTCAACACTGGACAATAACCCCGAACCGCAACTGCTGCTGCTGTTGTTATTGTTATTGTTACCTTAGTCAGTCTATCCAAGCAGACCAATTGCCCACAGGTATGCAACTGCTTCTGTAAGGCTGTACATACCATACACTGTGCAAGAAACCACTACCCCTATGAGAGACAGCACCTAACTAGGGTTGGACCAGAGTGTTAACACTCCCCATGGTGAGGCGTAGGGAAAAAATGAGGAGGTCTAGGCTCTGAAGGATGCTGCTGCACTGAGAGTGCACAGTACCACCACATCTAGGCACCTCTTCAGTGCCTAGACCTGAACTGTATAATGACTAAACTATGGGAGGTACTGATTTTTACATCAAACATACCTGGTACCCATTTTTCAAAATGGTCTCTTTCATATGAAGGGAATATAAATGATTTTTGATGATGTTAGAATTCTGATGCCCCTTCCTGACCAACAACACAGCCACAATCCACCATGTCATAGTTTGTTGGTTAATTTGAAGCTTCTAGCAGTTCATGGTGCTTCAGTTCACGGGAGGCATACAAGTAGTTGGCCTTACAAAACAGATACGAGGCAAGGCTCTGGGACCAAAGGTGTTGGAAAACCAATGGTGTAAACTGATGGTGTACCTGTATTATAAATCACCTTAACACAATTATATTAGAATAAAGTGCTTATACTGTATTGTACTGATGAAATGGTAGTTTTTAGAACAAAATCCTCATTCAGCTGGGTCAAAAGATTTAGTGCCTGTAAAGCTATATATCCATCATAAGTGAGAGGTGTTGGTGACCATCATCTACTCACTTGATGAAGTGCTGCCTACTTCTTTCTTCACCTTTATCATTCTTTTTCTGTGGATGCCCTCCTTTCTTCCCACTTCTCCCATCTCTCCTGTCACTTTTTATTACTCTTCCATCCTTTTCAGCTGGCTTTACATTGAGTGACAAGTCTAATGGTTTGGTTAATCAAATAACCAACCCACACAAGTTCCCTATGTTCCCTACTTGTTAACAAGTGGGTTGGTGGGGGGTTAGTGCTCCTCCCCATAAAACAACTAATTCAAAGACAAGTGGACATCCCCTATGGGATTATGGCATCTGGCGATAGATAGACAGATAGACCTAGATTAGGCTCTTTAATCTTCTAAATAATCACACTGGTCAAAAAGAAAATTACACTGATGTTGGTTAAAGAGATTGAGAGAGAAAATATTCTACAAAACAGAAGGGGTGGTGACACTGGTAATGCCATGGTTCTGAAGACTGGCAACCCACAACTTCATTCTGTCTGAGATATTTCAATTCAAAAATAAATTACAAAGGGCATATTAATCAAGCTGTCAAATGTTGTAATCTGCACATTTGAAACTTGCATTCAGTGAGACAGTTTCTGAATAAACAGTGCCTCAACACTGGTTCATGCAGTGGCCTTGTCTCACGTCAATAATCGTACCTTGCCATGGACTGGTTTTCCAAATAACCTGCTAAAAAATGTTCAGTCGGTGTTACATAGAGCAGCAAGGCTTATCGACTCTGGCCTCCCACCAAGAACTTCAACTATTCCATTTCTATTTGAGTTGCACTGGTTGACAATAAAAGCTAAATGGAATTTAAATTGTGTCTTATTACTATCAAAATTCTTAAGTTTAGCAAACTGAAGCATCTGCTGAAATGTTAAAAACCTTCACCAGCACACCTAAGTGGGATTTTGCAAAGTGAAGATGATTCCTTGTGCCTTGATGAGCCTGGATTCCTTGTGCCTTGATAAGCCTAGAGCTGATCATCAGTCCTCTTCCTCTGATTACTGGTAATCTTTTACCTACACTGACCCTGGGTCCCATAATACAAAAAATTACCACTATCCAAGAAGCAGCTAACTTCTGCTGAATCTTGTATGCGGCAGCTCAATGCCTTTCATTTCAAGAAGCTATGATCAGAGGAGAGGTGCTATGAAAGATGATTATAAGGTTTACCGGTAATTGCTGCCACTTCTACTGATAAAGTCTGTACTCTGTACATGGTTGATGTCACATTCTTGTAACTGTAAAAGTATAAACATGTGTCAGGCACTATACTCCATTTCACCAAGTTTGGCACCATCAACGATGTCATCAATACCTGTAGTGTTGATGTAAATCCTTTGCACTAGGTGAACCTCTATTTATTACCTTGAGAACCAATATAAAGGCAATACAAAAAGGTATATCCAGTACTGAGGACCTTTTTCAATGCTACAGGTGTTGACGACATCACTGATATGGTGCCAGACTTGGTGAAATGGAGTACTGTATAGTGAATTCCTGGAAAGCAGAACTGACATTTTGAGAAGCATAATGCCACATTATTAGTGTTGCCATTACTTGTAAATGAGTCTTCCATGTGCTACCCGCACAACTGTGTCTGCTTCTATTTCTTTTTCTCCAATTTGCTTCTAGAAAGAGATGACACAAAAGAAGGAGGGATGCTGAAAAGGAGGAGGCCCATAAAAAAGGAACAAAAGGAACAAAGGGTTTTAGTCTATGCCTGCCCAGTTTCATGGCTTGTGAAGCAAAACTTGGAGGAGATTCATGACTAAAGTATCTTGGCTTTCCAGAAACCATCTAGGTAATGTCCATTTAGAAAACATCATGGGTCTGGGCACCAAAGCAAGATCCCTTACTCAACAGCTGAATTTAACAGTTTTGAAATCTAAACAGTGGAGCAGTGCTGCATGGAATCTGGCCATACAAGAAATCCCAGTATCTGAACTACCTACATCCAAATTCATGCTTATCTAAATTTTCTTTTTTCCATTAAAACCCTTTGACTGAATCAGTATTCTCAATTATTTAAATTTGCAATACATTACTTATGAAAGATTTGTCCAACTATACTAATCACCAGACACAATGCCCAGCCAACACCCTGTAGAGTGTGCCTGTAGTGTATTTCTTTTACATCAAAACCTTTAACCAAATCAGTACTCTCATTTATCTGGGAATAACCCTTGATGGACATCTGACATAACCTCATATAACCCATGTGTTATTTCCAAATACTGTTGCCACTATTGTGCTGCTGGAAGAGTGTAATGAATATACCAAGACTGAGTATGTACTTGGTGGGGTGACTAAAGTTATACATGAATCACCTCTATAACCACTTGACATACCCCTATATGACTCAAGAATTAATGACATTTCTGTTGCAAGTATTATGCTGTTGTATATGTGAAATGAGTACACTAGTACTTGATATGTACTTTTGAGGTAACCACAGTCACAACACATATGAATAACCCTCTATGACCACTTGATGTAACTCCGCATAACCCATGAGTTACTATTATTTGACCTCTGTTACAGGAATTACATACTGTACCACTCAGAAGAAATGTTCTGCCAACCTGAACTGAAATGTAAATCAGAAACCTTATCTAAATCTGGACCCAATCTTGTGTCTAGAATGTTCAAGTTGGCATCTGATTGGACATTTGCATTTCTCTGCATCAGAGAGAATGTTAGGTTTATACTAGGTGACTGGTGAACAACCATCATGTGTCCTCTGCTGACATGGGTCCAAGAGGACTTAGAGTAACTCCTTTTGAACAAATGTCATCAGTCTGGGCATACACCCATAACCAACCTAGGCAGATCCGGTCTGGATTTGAGACAGTCATGTCCTTTTCCAGATCTACTACATTTATATCACTCACCAGAACTTAAAATAGGTGAGATGGAAAAGGAATGAAAGGGCAGAGGAAGCAAGTGAAGAGTTTGAGAAGACTGAAAACATAGTATGGAAGACAGATCTCACCTCCTCAGAGGTCAAGGCCAAAAGTGAAGGAAGTACACTGAATAGGGTCAATCAAGGATAGAAGAAAAGAAAGTCTGAACTGAAAAGAAAAGAAAGAAGGAACTGTCCACTGTGACCTACACAGAAAATGAAGGAATAGAGGAAGTGAGGGGAAAAGAAGCAGGAAAGGAAGCTAGAGAAACCAAGTACAGTACTGAGATTGATGATGATCATCATAAGGTTAAGGTGCCACCACAGACCAAGAAGCCTCAAGTGGGTTGGACCACCCGAGGAAAGTTTTTCTCTTCTTAGAATACTTTTGAGATTTCTTAGATGCTTTTTCAGGATTTCGTAGCCACGGGCTTAGGTTATTTTATAAGTCTCTGTCTACATATGCTTCAGGCAACAGATGGAAGCAGTTCTAATATCCCTCAGGGTTGAAGCAGCCTCTATCATAGCATACAGCATGCAAGACACAGAGGTGGTATCTGCAGGCATCAAATAATGTGCAGCAACATGTCCTCCAGCATCTGATCTTGACAGATGACGACATCACTGTGGATCACGATGGGTTCATTCTGTACATTCAAGTACAGTACCGTACATCTCCAAGAAAAGTGTTGACATCCTCTTGGCTGCCATCCTGGGAGTTTTAGCCAGAGTGGCAAATTGCAAAGTGTTGGATGTGGGTTAAAGTAACATTCGCTTGGATGCCATCCTTGGATCTCCATCTGGAGGTGCACTTAAAGCCAGAGTGGCATCTACGCAGCAAGGCAGCAGACTTAGACTCAAGCAGAGAAGCACTGGATGTAAGTCCTGGCATCACAGTAATACCCTAAACTGGTTTATGCCCACTCTGATGCCAACTCAAAAGCCATAGCAAAACAGATCTGGTTTCTAAAGTGATGCCAAAGCAGCAATTCACTGAATAAGAGCCCAGCAAGATCAAATGACAACCTACAGCATGAAATGCAATGGGCATCCAGAAGGTCTACCTCCAAATTCTACGCTGTGACAAGGGACAAGCATCCAGAATGGGCCAACGAAGTGCCCCTTGTGATGACAGGAAGCAGCATCCCAGGAACAAACCAAAACAATATGATTTAAAAGACTATGAAAAATAAGACATTACAGTAAACTCTTAATTATCTGATGTAATTCAGCCAACTTGCACACCAGATATTGCAGAATGCTGGATACTGCATAGGTACCCCCAATTAGCTATCCATTCAGCATCAAGCCAAATAATGTGTCACTATCCATCTCGACCCTCTATCCTAAAACTTTCCTACAATATTACCCATGAGTAAAAGATTAAAATCAAGCATAAAATACAATACAGTATTGATACAGTACAGTAATACAGTACATAATATAATCATAATCATACTGTACTCATCTAGTGTTGGCATCGATGGAGGGTTGATACACATAGATATGTCCTCACTATACAGTAGGTAGAGCACTGAGGGGCCACAAGGTTAGTCACTGCACTACAGTAACGAGCGAGGCATGAGAGGCCACAGAGTCGCAGCACTAGGATTCAGCCACCGTGTGGGTAACAAGAGCAGAGCACATGGATACATCCTCACTGAAGAGCATCCATGGGAGAGGCTGAAAGGGCGACGGTAGGATCGGCATGCTGGGTGGGCAACTTTTGCAACACATTGTGATTGGCTGGTACGTTATGGGGTCTGCCCATTTGCCAACTGGGTCCTGTGTCTGAGCTGGAGGGCCAATTGCTTCCTGTTTCTGAGCCAGATATTGCCTAATTTCGTTGGATATTGCAATGGGTCAAATATTGTGATAACGGAAAATTGAGAGTTTACTGTATTTACCTATAAAATACAGTATTATGAAGTCTATTCAGAAAGTATCCAACCTTATGCTCTTAAATAGCTAACCTGTTGAGCTAGGACACCAATCCCCCTAAAAGTTGGCCCCTTCTGACTTGACACATGTAGCCCAGCATTCTTTCCACTGCCTGAAACAGTTTTCAAAGTAGGTTTTCGGTACCTCTTGCAGGTGCTTCGTCACATTTGTTTTGATCCCTTCTCTTGGATGAAAGTTGCTCGAGACATACTGGAGTGTGTAAATCACGGCCCAGACATTCTGACGACTGTTATCACTGGAGATGAGGCTTGGGTGTATGGGTACGACCCAAAAACCAAAGCACAGTCGTCCCAGTGGAAGAATGCAGAGTTGCCTCGGCCAAAAAAGGCACAACAGGTCTGCAGCAAGGTGAAATGCATGTTGACAATTTTATTTTGACTATTATGGTGTTGTGCATCATGAATACGTGCCAGAAGGTCAGACTGTCAACAAATATTACTACCTCGACGTTAACCGTCGTCTTCGTGACACAGTTTGGTGGAAGAGACCAGACCTTTAGAAAGTGGCAAGTTGAAAGATGCAGCATGACAATGCCCCTACCCATTCTTCTCAACTGGTTCAGGAATTTTTGGCCAAGCACAACATCCCACAGGTCCAGCAGGCTCCATACTCACCACATATGTCTCCATGTGACTTTTGGTTATTCAGCTCAAAAATCCATTGTAGGGTTCCCGATTGGAGACGAGAGAAGATCTTCGATCATGATGAATGCAATGAAGCACCTTCAGCAGACACCAAAAATCAACTCTGAAAAATGTTTCAGGCAGTGGAAAGAATGCTGGGCTACGTGTGTCAAGTCAGAAGGGGCCTACTTTGAGGGGATTAGTGTCCTAGCTCAACCGGTTAGCTATTTATTTTTTTAGAGTCTAAGGTCGATTACTTTCTGAACAGACCTCATACTGTAGGTAAAAATACATGTAAAAACAACAGCGAAAGATAATCCTAAAAAAAAAAAAAAAAAAAAAAAAACTCAGGGTCAGGGCTCTTGCTAACTGCCAATGGTTGTGAGCCACTTGGCTCTTAAGGTTTCAGATTTATGAGCCAAATAAATTTTTAGTAGCCAAACTGACTACGAGCTGAAATATTTTACGAGCAATAAATATATTTATTTACACATTGTGATGCTTAGAATCATATAATGAAGTATTTTAAACATTCACAGTGACGACAAGGAAGGACATGATAATTGATCACAACGTGCTTTTTTGTTCATTTAAGAGAGATTTACTTATTTTGTAGTTTACTGGGTTTTGAAGTGGATGTATTTTCTCCTCACCAAAAAGACGACTTGCATGTAAAACTTGTTCGCCGAAGGGAAAAAATACTCTCATTAGCGAGCTGTGGCTCACAAACAAGAGCCCTGAGGATGAGAGAAAAGCAGAAAATACTAAAGAGTGCTCAGGAGCAGTGGGAAAGCTGTGCTGTCCCACAGAATGTAAAATGAGTGTCAAGAGTAAAGACAACCCAAAACAGGAATGGCTAATCCATCCCAACCAAGTAAAATAATGGAAAGGAGTGAAAAGGGAAACAAAGATGAGAAGTGTAGAAACAAGGAAGAAATGAGAATGAGGTGACTAGAGACAACCCAATCCTTACATGGCCAAAAATACTAAATGAATCCTGTTACACAGGTCAAAGGACATCCACATGAACCATGGTGTGATGCTAAACAGCCTGGGGGAATGGAGGGCAGTGTCTGTAGAAGAACTCTATAAAAAAATGTCAAAACAACACACAGCGACAACACCAGGCACAAGGGATAGCTTGGTCCGACAGACTGGAGTTAGAGACAACAAGCAGGCTGCATATGGAAAGCTTTGTTTCGGAGGACGCTATAATGAGTGGGCAGATTTTCCAAGCATTTTTTTTTTTAAGTGGCTGACCAATAATGCTAACTGATATCAGTGTGATTTTCTCCTTGACAGGAATGATTAGAATACTTGAGCATAATCTAGGCAAAGTATGGATATGTAGCTTAAAGGCATTCAAGCCTGAGAGGCCTATATATTACATCTTATCAACCTAACACAAAGTATGGCATTTTAAATACATACATATATTTATATATATAT
>JAGKTI010003484.1:22008-34580 GCA_018397915.1 Birgus latro
AGGGGAATGGGAATACTGGTGATAGGGAGAGCTGGAGCTCCTGTTTCACTAGCTACCTAACCATCCCCCTTTGCTGACGTTTTCAGTGTGACAGAAACATGGAGATTAGACCAGCATACTCTCCCAAACATTTCCTCTAACTATCCTATGCACTACACCACATGCGCTTTACATATTACACAATGTATCCCACTACGTTACAGAGGTTGACGCCAGCAAGGGCATGCGGCCAGAAAACTTTGCCCCCGCTACCTAGTGGCGGACTTTGGGGGGAGGCTTGTCTTGGGTTTCGCCGGCATAGATCATGGGTCCGGGACGAGATGGGGCTTGAACCTGTGCTAGAGGGTACAGGGCACTGCGGTTCCCAGGCTGCCGCTTCCGCTCAATAGATAGGAGCCCGAACCTGGGAGTAGCGTCCCAGGAGGCTGCCCTATCAGTGGGTGTATAATGGCGGGGCAGTTGCAGTGCCAAGCCGCACTTGGAGGGTGTCCCTGCAGCTGTCCTGGCAGGGTGCCCCGAGGCCACTACCACAGCCACTGGTAAGCTGGTGGGCTGGGGGTCCCAGATCCATTGCCTGGACCTGGGTCTGTGCAATGGTTCGGGCCTTTGGAATGTTTACCCCCCTTTATCTTACTGACTATGAACTACAAAAACAAGCACCAAAGCAAGCCTGAGGACAGCAAATCACCCAGGGGGTTTAGGATGGGTTTGTGGAATGTGGGAAGTTTGAGAGGAAGAGCAGGGGAAGTCGTTGAGGCTTTCAGTAGGAGGTGGGTGGATGTGGCATGTTTGCAGGAAGTCCAGTACAGGGGGTGGATCAGCCAGAAAGATTGTTGGGAAGGATTGCTACTATAAGTTGTTTTGGCAGGGGGGAACTGACGGATATGGGGGTGTGGGTGTGTTGGTTGCAAAGAAATGGGTGGAATATGTCATGAATGTTATGAGAGTAAGTGATAGGATACTAGTAGTGAAAATTTTGGTCGGACAGAATTTGATTTCAGTTATATCAGCATATGCTCCACAGGTAGGATTGGATGACGCAGAGAAGGATAGATTTTGGGATGATTTAATATGTCTAGTGAGTGGTATGGGTGATGATGAGGTAGTGGTTCTGGGAGGGGATTTAAATGGTCATGTGGGTGAAGCAGCTCAAGGTTATGAAGGAGTCCATGGAGGATGTGCGTATGGTGTGAGGAATGCGGAAGGGGAAAGAATACTCGAGTTTGGGGAGGCTATGGACATGATTGTGTGCAACACACATTTTAGGAAAAGAATCAGCCGGTTGATTACGTACGAGTCAGGGGGAAATAGTAGTCAGATAGATTATTTTCTTGTCAGGAGGGTTGATAGGAGATTAGTGAGGGATGTTAAAGTTATAGGAAGCGGGGAGTGTGTGCAGCAGCACAAACTGTTGATTTGTGACATGGTGCTTAAGGAACGAGTGATGAGAAGGAGGACATATGTACCTAGGAAGAAAATATGGAAGCTGGGAAACCAATCAGTAAGGGATGCCTTTTATAGTGAGATGAGGAGAGTGGTGGCTGAACAGGAAGCCGTAGATAGAGGCATTAATGAACAGTATAGAGCCCTTAAGAACAACCTCTTAAGAGTTACCGATGCAATATGCGGTTGAGAGGCCCACCAAGACATAAAGTGACTTGGTGGTGGGATGAGGGTGTAGAAGCTGCAGTTAAGGAGAAAAGAAGGCTTTTCCGGGATTGGAAGAATGGTGGTAACAGGGAGGAGTACTTGGCTGCCAAGCGCAGGGCTAGAAGAGAGGTATACAGGGCGAAGTCTGAGTCACAGAGACTTTTACTTGATAATCTAAATCATGGAGAAAGGAATAATATGATTTTTAGGGTGGCAAATCAGGTGAAGAGGGATAATCGGGACATTGTAGGTGAGCAGTGCGTGAAGAATGATGATGGAAGGGTAGTGGTGAACAGTGAGGATATTAAAGATGCATGGAGAGAGCATTATAGCCGATTGTTGAATGAGGAGTTTGATTGGGATAGAGAAGGTTTGGAGCCAGCTGATCCAGTGTTTGGCCCTTGGCCTTTGATTGACACTGCTACTGTGAGTCAGGCAATAGGCAGGATGCGGGTGGGGAAGGCGGCAGGTGTGTCTAGGTTGACTGCCGAAATGTTGATGGCCTCAGGAGATACTGGGGTGAGGTTAGTCACTGACCTGATAAATAGGATTATATATGAGTGTGTTGTCCCAGATGATTGGCTGAGGAGTGTAATTGTAAATGTGTACAAAGGAAAGGGTGATGCCCTGGAAAGGGGAAATTACAGAGGTATAAAGCTCTTAGATCAGATAATGAAAGTAATGGAGAGAGTTCTAGAAGGTATGATTAGAGAAAGAGTGAATATCGATGAGATACAGTTTGGGTTTATGCCAGGCAGGGGGACCACTGATGCCATATTCATTGTTCA
The DNA here is from genome assembly GCA_018397915.1 of Birgus latro. NCBI lineage: Eukaryota > Metazoa > Arthropoda > Malacostraca > Decapoda > Coenobitidae > Birgus > Birgus latro. The sequence continues at coordinate 24,447 of JAGKTI010003484.1, forward strand.
ACAGCTTCAGGAAAAATATATTGGAAAGAAAAGGGAATTGCATTTTGTTTTTGTTGATTTGGAAAAGGCCTTTGACAAAGTCCCTAGAGAGGTGGTGAAGTGGGCAATGAGAAAGCTAGGGTTGGAAGAATGGCTGGTTAGGGTGGTTATGGCCATGTACATGGGTGCTCGCACCCAGGTAAGAGTGAATGGAGCTTTGAGTGATGAGTTTTCCGTGAATGTTGGTGTGCATCAGGGGTCAGTTTTGAGTCCCTTGTTGTTTATCATGGTGCTTGAAGCCCTCTCACGTGACTTCAGAGATGCACTCTCATGGGAGATGTTGTATGCTGATGATTTGGTGTTGATTGTGGAGAATGAAAAGGAGGCGGAGGAAAGATTTAAGAAGTGGAGAGATGGTATGGGGTACAAGGGCTTAAGGGTAAATGCAGATAAAACAAAAGTGATGATATCTAGGGTTGGTGGCGGTACAATCAGAGGAGAGGGAGAGTGGCCATGTGCAGTTTGCCACAAGGGTGTGGGAAGTAATTCCATCTTGTGTAGTGTTTGGGATAAGTGGGTGCACAAGAGATGTAGTGGTATTAGAGGTAGACTGCGAGATGATGCTGATTTCATGTGTGCGGGGTGTCGGGGAGAGCAGGTGGAGATTGTTAGGCGTGAGAGGGTTGAACTTGCATGTGAGTCTCTTGAGTTTGTGGAGGAGTTTCATTATTTGGGAGACATGTTATGTGCCGGAGGTGGGGCTGGAGTTAGCTCGGTTGCTAGGTTGAGAAGTGGTTGGAAGAAGTTCCGGGAGCTGTTGCCTCTCCTGACATTGAAAGGACTCTCCTTACATGCTAAGGGGTCTTTGTATGCAGCATGTGTTAGGAATGTGATGCTGTTTGGTAGTGAGACCTGGGCAGTAAAGGAAGAGGATATTCGCAGATTTAAACGTACAGAAATGACAATGATTAGGTGGATGTGCAGTGCGTCCCTGTGTGCAAGGCCTGGGGGGGGCTGGGTTTACGATGGAAGAGTTGAGAGGTAGGATGGGACTGGAGTGTATTGGTGTTGTGATGAGGAGATGTAGGCTGAGGTTGTTTGGACATGTGGAGAGGATGGGGGATGATAATTGGGTACAGAGGGTGAGAGGTGTTAATATTGGGGGAGGGGTTGGGAGTGGTAGACCGAGAAAGACATGAGACGAGGTCATTAAGTGTGACTTAACGGTTAAGGGACTGAACAGGGAGGCTGCCAGGGATCGTGCAGCATGGAGAGCCGCCATTAGGTGACCAAGGCCGACGCATGCAAGCATGTTGGAGCCTTCAAAAGTGAAACGAAACGAAACGATAAATATATATTAGGTGTTCAGCACTTCTAGGGGAGAGAAAAAAAAAATGGATATTTAGGTGGGCAAGGTATGCAATCGATTCTCCCCTGGGGACTCTGAGGCATGGTTAATATGAGCAATTTACCTTTTTTAACTTTGAAAAGCAAGTGTAGTGTGTACTGTGCATGTAGTTTGGTGCTGACAGTAAGAGAAACTTGTACTGGAGAGCATGCTGGCCTACTCTCTGTGTTACTGAAACACTGAAAAAGTTCAGCAAAGGGGGATGGTCAGTCACTGGGATAAGTCTTTCCTAACTGCCACTGAGCGTGTAACACAGAACACAAGCCACGAGTACATGTTCAGCGATAGCGGCCGTCCAACTCTCTAAAGAGCATCCAAAGTTGCCCAGTCACAGGGAATTGTTTGCACATGGTCACCAGGCATGTAACACTGACTGCAAGCCACGAGTAAATGTAAGGTAAAAGCGCCTATCCACCTAGTGGCAGAAGGGTGAAAATCCTGCCCACAACCTCACTTTCCTCCCCCTCTTGTCCCTCTTCCATTCCCCCAAGCTCCCCCCTCCCTCCCTCAGTCCCTCCCCTCCTTCATGCTGATAGCACTGACTTGTGAGTTTTATTATATTTTTTGGCAATTTATTTGAATACTATTGGTCGTATCAAAATTCCGAAGTGACCATGAGAAAGCTCATGAAATTCTGCATCTAGACACGTGCTTAACTCTTGGAAAATTCTGGCAAAATCTTGCACCAGGATGACAGGAAGTATACTCTTGAACACTATTTATTCTCACTGCATTCTGTACTTTTACTCATCAGTTTTCTGTGTTTTTATTAGCTGATCTTTTAAACAACAGCGAAGATGATGGTATACCATTTATACTAATTTAACCATTTTCCGATGGAATATTTGGCCGGGGATTTTTTTTTCTTTTTTCCCCAGGGAGCGGCGATCACTGGTGTCAGATAACTGACTTCCCAACCATCCTGAGGTTTTTTGTGGATGTTTGTTGTTTATGCATTGTTTCCTTGGTGTTTAAAATTAATATGGATAACCGTATGTGTGTTTTGATGTCTAAATATGGCAGACTGACCTGAAAACAGTGCCAATATTAGGAGGGGTACTGTATACAATAAGGTGTTGGTAGGGTGTTTTTTGGTTGTCAATTTTTCTTTCCATGGTTTTCTTGGTGTTTAGCATTACTCTGGATATTCCCATGTTTGTTTTGATGTCTAAATATGACAGATTGACCTGAAAACAGTGCCAAAATTAGGAGGGCACTGTACATACAGTAGTGTACAGGTAGGGTGTTTTATGGTTTAGATTTTTTTTCATTTTTTTTGGTGTTTGGCATTACTTTGGATATTCCTATGTGTGTTTTGATGTCTAAATATGGCAGACTGACCTGAAAACCGTGCCAAAATTAGGAGGGGTACTGTACATACAGTAGTGTATAGGTAGGGTGTTTTTTGGTTTTCATTTTTTTTTTCCTCCATGATTTTCTTGGTGTTTAGCATTACTTTGGATATTCCTATGTGTGTCTTGATACCTAAATCTGCCTGAATGACAGAAAACCCTGCCACAGTAAGCAGAGGTACTGTACAAATAGGTTAGGTATAGGCTGGAGGTTGGTTGAGTATAAGTAGAGTCTGGGAATAGTAGGAGGGATATTGTTCATTATCCGGACACTGCCACTACCCGGACAGGCTTCTGGCTCTATTACATCGGATAACTGAGGGACTACTGTATACAGTATATTGGAAAACTGAAAGGCTGATAAATATTTATATAACAGCTTCCAGTCCATGGAACTGCTTTATAACAAAAGTAAAGAAACACTTACGTTTGACTGTGTCATCATGTGCATCTAAGAGAGAGTAGCGAGGAGTTTTCCTGTGGGGATGGGCACTGCCTGTGAACCTGGTGATAATGAAGGAGGCAGTACCCCATACCAGCAGTCCCAACATGATGACAGTGACACATAGTGTCACAAACACATACACTACACTCCAGTCTGCATGCATGTCACAGAAAGAAAGAAGCATGAATTTAAGAATACTATCCTGCTTCAGATGTAACTTGTTATATATTCAAAATTGTGTCCACTTGCCTATAATTTGCAATTTCTGTTTTTTTTATCTATCTATCTATCAATTACTCAATAGCCAGATGTCTCAATTCCAGATGAAGTGGCCAAAAACAACTTGCCCCTGTCATGCTATCTCCATAATTAGACTACACTCTCTCCAACTCAAACTGCCCCCACTCATATACCCCTCCATCCTACCCTTCCATCTCACCCAGTTTTGCCCTCCCCCTCTGGTCTTCCTTTTCACATACATTCTCCTCAAACCACCATTCTCTCCACCTGTGTCCTTCCAACAAAGTCCAAGGTTCACTTCTACACGTGAGAGTGGGCCATAAGTTTGAATGGAAATCCCAATCTCGTCATGCAATAACTTCTTAACTTCAATGCTTACATCCCTATTTCTGCAAAAATAATAGATCTTAATATAATGTTTGTTTCTATCCTAACTTAAAGCCCCTGGTCCCCCAATTAATTCTTCAATCCACTACATCATCCCTTATTACTCATCATCCCCAGTTACCAAAGCCCTACCCCAAAACCACAGTTAAACTTTAGAATGCCTATGCTAGGCCTACAGCCCGGATAAACTGAAAAGCTTCCCTCCCCGCACAGCATCTTTCTCTTTCTCTCTCTCCCAGCTCATACTCTTACTCACAACAACAATGCAACAGCAGATTTCAATACCTAATTGCACTATGAAACATGAAAAACAGATGAATGTAGTTATTACCTGGATTCGACTGAAAGGCTTAGGATTCCCCCCCCCCGAGACAGTCACTACAGTATAATGTCAAACCCTCAGAGTAGCAGGGGGAATCACTTAAGACCAGCGAACGTCACATATAATGAAGCTGAGTATAGTATCTGATTTTGTGTAAAATGGTCATAACTTCTGTGTAATAATTTTAGGGGGCCCTCTGCCTGTCACAATATGCATTCTAGGCAGATTGCCTTTAAAAATAACAAATTATGGACAAGTGGACTGTACTAAAAATATTACATAATTCCTTCAATATTCTTTTGCCTTCGACCAAGTAAAAATCTCAAGTGTATCCACTATCACAATGAAGTACTGTATAGATTTTGCACTAACATATTAAAGGTAAAATGCCAGAATTCTTGTAAAATGGCAGTATTTTAGCAAATGCCTACTTTTTCCAAAGTAACAGTTGTTAATGTTACTGTTGCTCAACCCCAGTCATGCCTGGCCCAGCAGACCTGTCAACTGAAGGTATGGAAGTGCCCCTATGGCATCATCCCAAAGGTTCCCTACACCACTGATGTGTCTCTGTCTTAGCGAGGCATGTGTTGTGTAGCATTCCACAATGTGGGATATGTCATGTGGGTCTATTCTAAAATCAGATCATGTGTCATCTGTGATTCCACTCCCTATGGCATCATCCCGAAGGTTCCCTACACCACTGATGTGTCTCTGTCTTAGTGAGGCATGTTTTGTGTAGCACTCCACAATGTTGGATATGTAGTATGGGCCTGTTTTAAAATCAGGGCATGTGTCATCTGAGATTCCACCCAACCCGAATCTAAGCTGGTAACTGAGGAGGACTAAGGGGGAGGGGGGGGTTGTAGGATAGTGTTCTGATCAAGCTGTTGTATTGTCCTGCATATGAAATGAGTATGCATGTGTTTCTGCCTAGTGCTGAAGTGTGTGGTGGTGGGATGCTGAAGAGGATCTGGTAATATTTATGTGATGAAGTGTGTGGTGGTGGGATGCTGAAGAGGATCTGGTAATATTTATGTGATGCTTGTTTTATGTGTTTAATTGTGCTGTGCAGCTCTTTCATATGATGACAAAGGTATAATCAAGACTTGCAACACGACAAGGTTGCATTAAGCAAAAAGCTATCACATGACAATTTATCATACAGTACGGTTGATATAACATAGCTTCAATGAAGTTTCGGGGAGGATGCCCTCGACCATGATACCTATACGCTACTTAAACTAAAATACTGCATAGGAGAAGATGCAATACAATATGAATAATAAGCCTGCAGTAGTGGTAAGAAGGCAAACTGAGAAGTGAGTCCATGACACTCTAGTGCCACCACTGGTTCACTGTACTGCAAACAGAATGTAAGTCCATAAACAGTTAACAATCTAAAAACAAAGAAAAGAAACCATCAAACTGGCACAAAATGAGCAAAAAACTTGCACCAGAAACTGGACAATCCTACAGCAGAGGATGAGCCTGAGTAAACAAAAAAGTAAAGATGGAGATGAGAGATGAGTGGTTCAACCACCAGTACACACCACAGAATAATCTGGTAGTGAACAGGCCCCAAGCAGCCCTTAAACTGAGGTGTGGAGAAGCAAACTAAATTGCTCTTCTTTCAAGGAGGGGATGAAGCACTAACAGTGTTGGGAGAAGGTCAGAAGGCCGCATAAGATATTACATTTGGAGATAAGATGTGATGCATTCACTCCTCAGCTCTCTGAGCCTGAGATTATTCCTCCCATGACCACTTTTAGGGCTTGCATGATGTTAAAAATGAGTTTGTGGCACTTTGGAGTTACCTCTAAATATAGCAATCTGAGTATGAAAAAAAGTTCAGCCACTGCCATGTGCTATGTATCCAGAAGAAACCATGAAGCCAATAATTAGAAGTGGTGGTTACATGCTGCCATAATGGTCCCAGATGCAGGGAATTTGCTGTGAGTGCACAACACCAAAAACCTTGTAATCTGCTAAATTCTGAAAGGGTTCTTGCATGACTTTTCAAACAGTAAAGCTTCATGCAACCCTGACCCCACAATGTTTGGATAGCAGTCAAGGAACACTGACCCTTTTTAGGTGCCAAAATTATGCAACTGAAAGTGGAGAAGCTGCTGTAAAATAAATAATAAACAGAAAACATACATGATGGTTTTAAAAGAGAAATAAGACTATGCAAACATGAATCAAGTTACATACCACAGTTCTGGAGACCATCACCCATATGGCGCCTGGTGAAGGACTCCATCCACCAGGTGTGACACCGACACTCCCGCGTTGCAGCCACACACTCACCATGGCCTGTTTTTAATCAAACTGGGTAAGAAAGTACAAGACATCCAGGGAAGACAGCTATATTGATCAGCACAGTTATCAGTCACTCTCATCTCATTCCCTTCCAGAGGTCAGGCAACAAAGGTCAGGCAACACAATCAAAAACTCTTTAAGGATACAAGCTATTTTAGTAGATTAGGCTCTGACTCTAATGAATAGTAAAATTCACCAATATCTTCATCAAATTCCTTAGAACATTAATGGTAAATTTTAAATTACTTATTTTTTTTTTAACCAATGCTCATTCCCTAGAACCACCCTCAAATGACAGTCACCTAGAACATGCATCTCAGACTTAAAGAGCTGGGGCACTAGGTGTTAGAAGACTCCACAGTGCCAGAGAATAACTATAATTTCTCTTGTTTCAAAAGCCTAGATAAAAGTTGAATTAGGATGCACGGAATCAACCTATGATTTCCTGGTGGTAATAAGGACTAAGCAAAAGATATGTTGAGGATTGCTACATGGAATGTGAGGGGCATAAATGTTGAGATGAAAAACAGATTCCCCGGGTGCTTGAGGATGCAAATGTGGATTTATATGGACTAACTGAGACCAAGACTGAGACAAAATGGAGGGGTGCAGGTATGGTTTGCGTATATGTGTGCGAGTAAGTGAGAATGAATGGGCAAAGGAGAGTGTATGTATTGCTGTGAGGAAGAGACAGAGAGAGAATATAAGGAGTATGGAGAATGGGAGGGTGAAGGAGGGTGTGTGTATTGTTATGTGCAAGAGATGGAAGGAGAATATAAGACAGTATGGATCAGCTGGTTCATGGACTGTGTAAGATTGAAAGCAGGAGTGCAAGCATGGACGATTGTTTGTGTATATCTGACAACAGAAAACTGTGAAAGCAGAGTGAAAGAAGAGTTCTGAGCAAATGTGGAAGCATGCATAGAAAAGTTTGGGAGGAGTGAGAGAGCATTTCTGACTGGAGATATGAACGGAAAAATTGGGAATGTGACGGTGGATGGAGTAGTTGGTGAGTGTAGTGTTCCTGCAGAAGTGAATGAGAACAGTAGTGCTCTAGTGGTCATTTGTGTGGGGAGGGGATTGGTGATAGCTAATATCCTCTTTACGCATAAAATGATACACAGGTATACATGATGAGTGATGAGCAGGGTGGATGGTGAAATGAAACAAAGGAAGGGAATGATTGATTATATGTGTGAGCATGAAAGAGTGAGAAGATATGGGCTGGATGTGAGAGCATACAGAGGTTGGGGATGTGAATTCTCTGACCACCACATGGTGGTGGTGGGAGTCAAGGGTACAAATGGAATGGATGGAAAGGAGAGAAGGGCAGAAGGAAGTGGTCCATAGAAAGAAGGTAGAAAAGTCACAGGTGGATGAGAGAATGTGCTGGATGCAAGAGCATACAGTACAAAGGTTGGAAATGAGGACTGGTGAGAGTCAAGGTACAAATGCAATGGATGATAAGAACAGAAGGGCAGGAGGAAGTAGTCCATAGAAAGAGGGCAGAAAAGTAGCAGGAGAATGAAAAAAAGACTGAATGTAACAGAACGGAGGAGGAGCAATACGGTAAATATAACTTGCAGCAGATGGGGGAGTGGAAGGGTCTGCAATGTCTTCACATATGAAATCTGTGCAGCATGTGAGGTGGTGTGTGGGATGAAGATACAAAAAAAGGGGGTGAAAGGAACGCCATGGTGGAATGAAGAGGTGAGGCAAGCTGTGGTGCAGAAGAAGAAGCATATAGTGACTGGATGGGAAGTAGGGGCATGGAGGAAGTTGAGAGATGGAATAGAGAGTTATAAGTAAAGAAGAGGAAAGAGTTGAAAATAATTGTTATAGAAAGAGTAAGATGAAAGTGGATGAGGAGCCTGGAAGGAATTTGAGTGTAAAGTGAAGGGAATGTATGAAAATATTCTGGAAGGAGTTTAAGAGGGTAAGACAAGGTGATAAAATGGGCAGTAAGGGGGTGAAAGATAAAAATAGCACATTGATGGTGGAGAAGGGGGAAAAAGTGAGTAAATGGAAAAAACACTTTAACGAACTGTTAAACATAGAGAATGAAAGTAATTTGAGTATAAGTGGTTGAGGAATGGCTGGGAGAAGAAGGGGGATAAGAAGGGAGGAAGAGATAAGTAGGATGGAAGTAACAGAGGCAATGAAGAAAGTCAAAATGGAGGAAGCCCCAGGAACTGCTAGAATGTGAGGTGATATGCTGAAGCATGGGGGAGAGACAGTAGCAGAATGGATATGGAAGATGTGCAGATTGGCCTGGGAGGAAGGTACAGTTCTGGAGGATTGGAAGTTAGGTATACAGTATAATTATTCCCCTGTACAAAAGGAAAAGGGGAAAAAGAAGTGTGTGGCAATCATTGGGACATTTGTCTTCTTAGTGTAACAGGAAAAGTATATGGTAGGGTACTTACTGACAATTGGGAAAGTAACTGAGGAATTAGTTGGAGAGAACAGGGGAGTTTCAGGAAGGGAGGAGGTTGTGTAGATTAGATATTCATCCTAAAGTATTAAGTGGAAAAGTTTCTAGAGAAGGGAAAGATGTTATATACAGCCTTCATGGATTTGAAGATAGCATATGAAAAGTGGATAGACAATGAATGTGGAAAATATAAAAAATATATGGTATACATGGAAAGCTGCTGAATGCTGTGAAGAGTATGCATGAGGGCGCTTAGACTGCACCGTCCATGGATGGTGAACTGCGTGAACTGAAATGCATGACTGAAAGAGGGACGTGTCATGTCTCCATGGTTGTTCAATTTGTATATGGACGGAGTTATAAAAGATACAAGGTAGGGCAGTAGATGTTGCAGTGGCCCTGACGAGATGAGTGAAGCATATGGAAACTTCCTGTTCTGTTGTTTGCAGATGATACTGTATTGTTAAGTGATATTTTTATTAATCAAATATATTTAATTTTGGTAGGAGCAAGCAGTTGTTAATTGAGACTCAAATGACGTGTTGTCACTAGAACGGACTCATGAAGGTTAAGAAAGAGGGAGATGCATTTGCTGCCTAATGTGCTGCAGCTGACAACCAAGCTGTGAAATGGTGTGGTATTTGAATTTTTAACCCATGCCCACACTTTGAAATTAAATATTAAAATATTAAAAATTCATCTAGCTACTCTATCTACTTCCAGATGCCACAATCCCATTAGGGGTGGCCATTTGACTTTCGGTTACTTTTTTTACAGGGAGGGGTACTAACCCTCCACCAACCCACTTGTTGACACGTAGGGAGCATGGTTTGGTTACATGGTTACCACCCAGCATTGTAAATGGTTTCTTGGCTTACAGAAAACCTTTTGGCTTGTCACTCAATGTAAAGCCACCTGTAAAGGAAAGAGAAATAGGAAGAGAGGAGGGCAGGTACAGAAAAAGAATGATAAAGGCTAAGGAAGAAGTAGGCAGCAGTACATCAAGTGAGTGGATGATGGTCGCCACCACCTACCACTAAAATAAAGTATTTAAAATCGCGTGGAAAGAGAAATAGGAAGAGAGGAGGGCAGGTACAGAAAAAGAATGATAAAGGCTAAGGAAGAAGTAGGCAGCAGTACATCAAGTGAGTGGATGATGGTCGCCACCACCTACCACTAAAATAAAGTATTTAAAATCGCGTATAGTCAAAATCACATAAGTTAAATTTGTGTCGGTTGTGACATATC